>JAIUZE010009546.1:0-28458 GCA_022085475.1 Heliosperma pusillum | reverse complement strand
TTGACTTACCGTCTTTTACATAAAAGTTGCATGACATGTTCTTTTTGTCTAAAATGCGGGTCTCGGAATCGCTTATATAATTTCGTGAGGGGTCATTATATGAGTGACTTGTTTAAATCGTTTATACAAGTAAAATTGATTAAAACAATGAATGTTAATACTTCCTAATTTTGTTGTAGTTATTCATAATTCGCAATGGCAAACAATAACAACACCGTTCAACTAGGAAAAGACTCATGGCTAAGGTCTGTTATGGACAAATGCATCTTAAAAGACGATGGAACTAATTTCGTCGAGTGGGAGCAAACGATCAAGAGTGCGGCGTTATCGGATAACGTTTTGCGCTACTTGATCGAGGCACCTCCAAATGAACCCGGCCCAAGGGCCACTAATGCGGCCAAAGCCGCCTATGAGGAATACCTTAAGGTAGCAAACGACGTCAAGATGGTCTTGATTTGGTCGATGTCCTCAACCCTTAAGCAACAATACATCACCCTTGGAGCATATGAGATATTCTCTAGGGTGACGTTGGCTTTTTCTCAATCACCCGAGATTCACCAATACAATGCTATGACTCGGCTTTTTGAAGCCAAGCTAGAGAAGGGCCAAAAGGTTGGTCCACATGTGCTTAAGATGGTGGAACATGTTGACACTCTAGATCGTCTAGGGGTCAAAATTCCTAAGAAGCTAGCGGTTGGCCGCAGCCTTCACTCACTTCCTCCCAAGTTTGCCCAAGCTAGGGCAAACTATAACATGCATGGCATGGATAAGAGCTTTCACGAGCTCCATGCTCTCCTTACCCAAGTCGAACGGGATATGGAAGCAAGTGGGAGCGAGCAAAGGGATGTTCTTTCAATGAGATTGAAGAACTTAAAGCTAGGGGTTCAAAAGGGGAAGGGAAAAGCCAAAGCCCAATTTAAGAAGCAAGGAAAGGGAAAGGGCAAAGCTATTATGAATAGCAATGCCAAGGCTAAGGGTAAGAAGCACGCCGAAGCCGAATGCTTTTATTGTAAAGCCAAGGGACATTGGAAACGCAATTGTCCCAAGTATTTGAAGGATAAGAAGGATGGATGTGTGACACCGTCAGGTATAATCCTCTCTTCTCTCTATATGATAGATATTAACTATGCTTGCACTTCCACTTGGGTATTTGATACTGGATGTGGTTCTCACCTTTGTAATCACTTGCAGGGGCTGAAGGACGTGCGATCACTAGCCAAGGGTGATGTGGACCTACGAATGGGGAATGGAGCAAGAGTTGCCGCCGTCTCCATAGGAACTTATGTACTAACCTTAGCTAGTGGTCTTGAGTTGTATTTAAATAATTGTTATTTTGTACCCTCCTTGACTAAGAACATTATCTCCATTTCCGTACTTGCTGCGGAGGGTTTCTCTTTTGTAATCAAGAACAATAGTTGTTCGTTTTCTTTTAATGATGTGTTTTATGGTAAAGCCATCTCTATTGGAGGCATTTATGTTCTTGATAATGTTAATAAAATATATCATATCGAAAGCAAGAAGCTCAAATTAGGTGAACCTAATCGATCATACCTTTGGCATTGTCGTTTAGGTCATATAAACGAACGACGCATAAAGAGACTTGTTTCAACGAAACTTCTCAAACCATTTGATTATGAATCTTATGGTGAATGCGAATCTTGTCTTTTGGGCAAGATGACTCGTGCTCCTTTTACGGGAACAGGGACACGAGCAAGTGAAGTATTAGGCCTTGTACATACCGACGTATGTGGCCCAATGACTCACCAAGCTAGAGGTGGTTACAAGTACTTCATTACTTTTACCGACGATTTAAGTAGATATGGATACGTCTACTTAATGAGGCATAAGAGTGAAGCCTTTGAAAAGTTCAAAGAGTTCCAACATGAAGTGGAAAACCAATTGAATAAGAAGATAAAAACCCTACGATCCGATCGTGGTGGTGAATATCTAAATTATGAATTTGATTCACACCTAAAAGATTGTGGTATAGTATCACAATGGACTCCTCCTGGAACACCTCAATTAAATGGTGTGTCTGAAAGGAGAAACCGAACTTTATTAGATATGGTTCGGTCGCTGATGAGCCTTACAGAGCTTCCTGACTCGTTTTGGGGATTTGCCATCTTAACCGCAACATTTTCACTAAATCGTAGCCCGACTAAAGCGGCCAATAAAACTCCATATGAGAGATGGAAAGGAAAGGTTCCTTATTTGTCGTTTATGAAAATTTGGGGTTGCGAGGCGTTTGTTCATGAGAAGTCTAATGACAAGCTCGCACCCAGATCTGACAAATGTTATTTCGTAGGATATCCTAAGGAGACTCGTGGATATTACTTCTACAACCGTCATGAGGACAAAGTGTTTGTGTCTCGTGATGCTGTCTTTCTAGAAAGCGATTTCGTTTCTAAAAGGCAGAGTGGGAGAAAATTCGAACTTGATGAAGTTCGAGAGCCACAAACCGAAAATAAAGTGGAGGAAAACGTTCCCTCCTCGTCTGAAACGGTTATTGCCCCTAGAAGGTCAGGTAGAATTAGTTCTCAACCTGATCGTTACCTCGGATGTATCAAGGGAGATGGTGATTTATTACTTTTTGAAAGTGATGAACCCACAACCTACAAGTCGGCCGTTTCTAGTCCCGACTCCAAGCATTGGCTAGAGGCCATGCAATCCGCAATGGATTCTATGTACGAAAATCAAGTATGGGACTTGGTAGACTTACCTGAGAAGGTGCGACCTCTTCAGTGCAATTGGATCTACAAGATCAAGAATGGCATAGATGGACATAATGATATCTACAAAGCTAGATTGGTGGCAAAAGGCTTCACTCAAGTTCATGGTTTACACTATGACGAGACTTTTGCCCCAGTCGCTATGCTTCGATCCATTAGGATTCTCTTAGCGGTTGCCGCATTTTATAACTATGAAATTTGGCAAATGGATGTCAAAACTGCCTTCTTGAATGGGATTCTAGAAGAGGAAGTGTACATGACACAACCTGAAGGTTTTGAGGATAAATCCAACCCTAAGAAGGTATGCAAACTTAAGAGATCCATTTATGGTCTTAAGCAAGCATCAAGGAGTTGGAATCATCGCTTCTATCATGTAATTAAACAAAATGGATTCACTCGAAGTGTCGAGGAACCATGTTTATACATGAAGTTTAGTGGGAGCAAAGTTACTTTCCTTATCTTGTATGTGGAGGACATACTTCTCATTGGGAATGACATACCAATGCTTACTTCTACCAAGGAGTGGCTTGGGAAACATTTCCAGATGAAGGATTTGGGAGAGGCACAACGCATTTTGGGTATCCGGATCTATAGAGATAGATCCAAAAGGATACTAGCATTAAGTCAAGAAGCTTATATAGATAAGATTCTTGATCGGTTCAAAATGAAAGACTCTAAAAGAGGCTTTCTTCCAATAGATCATGGTATCACTCTGAGTAAATCCCAGAGTCCTACCATCACCGAGGAGATTGAACGCATGAAGTTGATCCCTTATGCTTCAGCAGTTGGGTCAATCATGTATGCTATGATGTGCACTCGCCCTGACGTCGCCTATGCTTTGAGCATGACTAGTCGTTATCAAGCCAATCCAGGTGAGAGTCACTGGATAGCCGTAAAGAACATCCTTAAGTACTTACGAAGGACTAAAGATTCGTTCTTGGTGTTTGGAGGAGAGACTGAGTTGCGTGTAAAGGGTTACACGGACGCTAGTTTCCAAACTGATAGGGATGATTTAAAATCCCAATCAGGCTATGTCTTTATGTTGAATGGAGGAGCCGTTTGCTGGAAGAGCTTCAAGCAAAGCGTGACTGCGGATTCTACAACAGAAGCTGAGTACCTCGAGGCATCAGAGGCTGCAAAGGAAGCTGTGTGTATTCGGCAGTTCTTGGAAGGACTAGGAGTAGTCCCTACTGCCTCAGATCCCATCACGATGTATTGTGATAACAGTGGGGCTATCTTTCAAGCAAAGGAGCCCAAGTCTAGTAACAAGTCTAGACATGTACTTAGGAAATACCATGTAATGAGAGATTACGTGGAGAGGAAGGAAATAGATATATGTAAGGTTGGGACAGACGATAACATCGCTGATCCTCTAACCAAGCCTCTTACAAAGGCTAAACATGACAGTCATGTCGTCTCGATGGGATTAAGACGAGTTCCTGAATTCCTCTAGATTATGTGATATGTAATAATTGAATGTTGTATCAATGTTTACATATATGATAAATGCATTCATTGTTCGAGTTTTATATGAGCTCTTTTATTTACTATTGACTAAATTTTATTACTTTGTTTTGTCCGAATTGGTTATAAGATAGGTTGAACTCAATTCAAGTGAACATGATGAACTTAGTAATCGCCCTAGTCATTTGCATAAGGTGACGTCTCGCAATGACTAGATTGTAAGTCGATCGATGGTTGGTTCAACACCATGGAGTCATGGAGATGACTGATCGTTTACATAGACAGACTGTAGAGACACTCTGTCGGACAGTGACCATGATAGAGTCCCTTATCAAAATTGTTGAAGCCTGGTCGTGGCGGGGATTTCTATTAGATTCCTATGAGTCGATTCTTTAGACTGGCGACCATTTACCTGAGTCGGTGTATTTTCCGATTGACTTTGGTTTTTGTCCTAGGTCGTGCCGTGAAAGGAGGCCGATGGGCATCTACTTGGTCATGGTGATTTGCATTATACAGTGTAAGTTGGGTCAACATGAATTGTCCACCCACGTTGGGTATTAACATCTTCGGGCCACTCGAGGAGTAGTGACTGGAAATGCGTTGCCACGCTCGGAAGAGATCTATGGTAGATTTTCCGGTCAGACAGTTACTCTCCAGATCGAGAAAACCACTCAATTTATTTTTCCAATCGCAAGTGCGACCTGAAAGACACCTTGCGATGAGTGGGAGGATGTGACGCAAAAGTGACAAGAGAATTGGTAGCACACAACTTGTTGAGACAAGTGGGAGATATTGTAGGAGTAGGAGTCCTCCGCAATAGTGTGGCTATATGCACAACTTGTATCGGACAAGTGGGAGATTGTTGGAGCAAGTGTCCTCCACAATAGTGCATTTATATTATAAATCTCATTTTGGAATATTAGTGGGATGGCTAGTATTTTTGATACTCCACGTCAGTTGATTAACGTAAATAGATAACGGTCAGCTGACTAGAGTTAGACGTTATTGTCGTATGACGGCGGTAATCAACTGACCCCTTTCGGTCACACCTATAGGATGAGACCCAAACAGAAATCTAATTATTTGTATACGATACATATTAATTAGTACTTTATATATATATATTTGATATATGTTTAGTTACGAGAGTTAATTATTGGAAATTGAGTTAAGAACTCATTCCGGATAAGTTTATTAGTCTATTATACGATAATTGACTGAATAAATTTTACGTCTTATTTTAATACGATTAAATAAGATTTAATTTAATGATTAATAGTTAACTCATTAAATTAGTTGAGGTTATACATACTTTGAGGTAGAGGTGATTAGTTAATTATATTTACAAGGAGTTGTACAATAAACTAACTAGGCATTGTGGGACCCATTATATATTGATATAATGATAAAATATCACTTAAAAGTTAAGTGTATATTATTTATTAATTTGAGTCATATAATTGTTATATGATCAAATTAACCCTTAATTATACAAGATAATAAAACATATGATTATAAGTATTTGTGGGACAAATATCAAAAATCAAAATGGACCACATGACACTAGTGGGTGCCGAAAATTGGTAGTGTATAACATGATGATTGTTGTTTCTTGTGTTACACTACAACATGTGATCATGTCATGTTTATGACACATGATCATGGTCTTATTCACTACTACACTCAAAGTAATTGCATGAGATTATTTTAAGCAAAATAAGAGGCCACTTATGCTCATTTTGGCCGGACCATAGTGTCTTTAAATGGACAAATTTTGTTGTTCATTTGACTACTTGTTCATTCTTATTTTGCATGTACATCTCACTAAAATCCTCATCTCTCTAAAACCTCACAAACACTAATATTTCCTATTACTAGAGTAGTAATAAAATCTTATATTAGTTCATCTTTTCACTTGTGTTTTCTAGTCAAAAACTAAGTGATTAGTTTGGGTTCTCTCTTGGGTGCATCTCAAAGGAGGTCTTCTAATTTGAAGATTACAAGGAGGATCATCTTTTTCTTTCTAGCACAAGAACAACAAGAAAAGTGTTTCTTGTTGTGCCCATATAACCGAAATTTTCCAATGTAAGGAAATTTCTTCTTACTTTTTATTATGCATTTTAATTTGCATGCATGTTACATAGATCTTTATTAAACACTAAATTAACAAGTAATTTAGTAACTAATTAGAGGAGTCTAATTGGGTCTATGAACTTACATGTGGTATCAGAGCTAGCTTGTAGCATGCATGTTGATTTTAAGCATTAAAATCGGGTTATACGATAACTTGAGTAAAAATCGAAAATTTATGTTAAAAATGGTTTTCACGACATTTTCTGATTTGCATGCATACCTACTGACCTCAAAATGTTTGTGGTCAAATTTGGTGAATTTACGAATTATTTTGCTATTTATTATGATTTATGGCCTTTAAAACCGAGTTAACATGCGGTTTTATGTTAAAAGTTAACTAAAAATAGTTTCATATTGAATTTCGCCTCAATTTTTTAATATGTTCTCACATGCATGTTGTAAATATTGTATGTAAAGTTTCGTGACATTTCGTCATGTATTGCATGGTTATTGATTTTTATTGGATAAAAATCGATTTAAAGGAGTTATTTTGTTCTTAAAATTGAAACGTGACTTTCTGGAGTTGATAATGTTTTGTACATTTTATAATATTATTTATATCATCCTGTAAAAATTTGAAAATTTGTTTCATCATTTTACTATTTTTGGTGGTTTTTATTTGATAAAAACCGATTCTTATAAAGCTATTTGTTCATAAAATCATTTCAAATTTTTGGGCAAATGTTTTTTGTTCTTGAGGTTCCTGGAAGTGTTCTAGTATGTACAAATATTTTTTGTTTCAATTTTAATGATTTTTCATTTTTATTTTGGGTTTAATTCATAAAAGTTATGATTAAACCTCTTTAAATAGCAAATGCGATCAATTCAAACTAATTAAATACAAGTGAAATTAGTGGGCACTAATTTTGAGTTCTAAATCTGTTTAGATAATTAGTTTGAGCTTAAATACGATTTAAGTGTTGATTATTGATTTTTAGTAGATAAAATCGATAAAATTCGTAAAAACCGAGCTAGAATGAACATGACAAGTGGTGAGGGTGATTTTGGCATGATTTTACAGCATTTTTATTTATGTTGTTGAATGAATGAATGTCATTTATTTATTTTATTGCAAGTTGTACCTAGTATGGCCTAGATTATTTTTTAATCGGTATTACCCGTAATGTAAGGGAATACCGATTTGGTTGTAATTTATTGCAATTTCGTATCGCCGTTTTGTAATAATTAATAATTTCATTTTATAGATCAAATGTATAATAGGAATTTGCTATGTATTCATTTGTATTTTTGTAATTATTTATTGTGAAGACGGTGATTCCCAACGTCGGTGTTCCAAAAGACGGTGCCATATTGGAAGGCGTTCCAAGAAGAGGCAAGGGACCAAGGAGTTGGTTTCCGATTTGTAATCATCTAGTTAATTAGATTAGCTAGGTGGCCATACTAGGATTTAATTTGATTGCTTGCTTTATTTTTCCGCACATGCCAAAAATCACCAACATGCGTTTTATTTATCGATTGTCAATTCAACGTTATTCGAAATTCACCGACTTAGTTCACTTATAGGGAATTAATAACTAAAATTGGCAAGACCTCTCACATAACTTAAAAAGGAATTGAGATTTAGCCTTACCAATTGAAGCACCTATGAATCCCGTGTTCATTAGGACAACCACAACGTGGACCTTTTTACCTCGGGTAAGTAGGGTGATACGATCACACGCCTAAATTGGGTTGGACTCAACAAGATAAGCGTTATCTTGGGACTAGGAGATGGGTTTAGTTGAAATCCGTCGACCGAGAGTTCTAGGAGTAGAATTAGTCAAAAGTTGACTTACCGTCTTTTACATAAAAGTTGCATAACATGTTCTTTTGTCTAAAATGCGCGTCTCGGAATCGCTTATATAATTTCGTGAGGGGTCATTATATGAGTGACTTGTTTAAATTGGTTATACAAGTAAAATTGATTAAAACAATGAATGTTAATATTTCCTAATTTTGTTGTAGTTATTCATAATTCGCAATGGCAAACAATAACAACACCGTTCAACTAGGAAAAGACTCATGGCTAAGGTCCGTTATGGACAAATGCATCTTAAAAGACGATGGAACTAATTTCGTCGAGTGGGAGCAAACGATCAAGAGTGCGGCGTTATCGGATAACGTTTTGCGCTACTTGACCGAGGCACCTCCCAATGAACCCGGCCCAAGAGCCACTAATGCGGCCAAAGCCGCCTATGAGGAATACCTTAAGGTAGCAAACGACGTCAAGATGGTCTTGATTTGGTCGATGTCCTCAAGCCTTAAGCAACAATACATCACCCTTGGAGCATATGAGATATTCTCTAGGGTGACGTTGGCTTTTTCTCAATCACCCGAGATTCGCCAATATAATGCTATGACTAGGCTTTTTGAAGCCAAGCTAGAGAAGGGCCAAAAGGTTGGCCCACATGTGCTTAAGATGGTGGAACATGTTGACACTCTAGATCGTCTAGGGGTCAAAATTCCTAAGAAGCTAGCGGTTGGCCGCATCCTTCACTCACTTCCTCCCAAGTTTGCCCAAGCTAGGGCAAACTATAACATGCATGGCATGGATAAGAGCTTTCACGAGCTCCATGCTCTCCTTACCCAAGTCGAAAGGGATATGGAAGCAAGTGGGAGTGAGCAAAAGGATGTTCTTACAATGAGATTGAAGAACTTAAAGCTAGGGGTTCAAAAGGGGAAGGGAAAAGCCAAAGCCCAATTTAAGAAGCAAGGAAAAGGAAAGGGCAAAGCTATTATGTATAGCAATGCCAAGGCTAAGGGTAAGAAGCACGCCGAAGCCGAATGCTTTTATTGTAAAGGCAAGGGACATTGGAAACGCAATTGTCCCAAGTATTTGAAGGATAAGAAGGACGGATGTGTGACACCGTCAGGTATAATCCTATCTTCTCTCTATATGATAGATATTAACTATGCTTGCACTTCCACTTGGGTATTTGATACTGGATGTGGTTCTCACCTTTGTAATCACTTGCAGGGGCTGAAGGACGTGCGAGCACTAGCCAAGGGTGATGTGGACCTACGAATGGGGAATGGAGCAAGAGTTGCCGCCGTCTCCGTAGGAACTTATGTATTAACCTTAGCTAGTGGTCTTGAGTTGTATTTAAATAATTGTTATTTTGTACCCTCCTTGACTAAGAACATTATCTCCATTTCCGTACTTGACGCGGAGGGTTCCTCTTTTGTAATCAAGCACAATAGTTGTTCGTTTTCATTTAATGATGTGTTTTATGGTAAAGCCATCTCTATTGGAGGCATTTAGGTTCTTGATAATGTTAATGAAATATATCATATCGAAAGCAAGAAGCTCAAATTAGGTGAACCTAATCAATCATACCTTTGGCATTGTCGTTTAGGTCATATAAACGAACGACGCATAAAGAGACTTGTTTCAACGAAACTTCTCAAACCATTTGATTACGAATCTTATGGTGAATGCGAATCTTGTCTTTTGGGCAAGATGACTCGTGCTCCTTTTACGGGAAAAGGGACACGAGCAAGTGAAGTATTAGGCCTTGTACATACCGATGTATGTGGCCCAATGACTCTCCAAGCTAGAGGTGGTTACAAGTACTTCATTACTTTTACCGACGATTTAAGTAGATATGGATACGTCTACTTAATGAGGCATAAGAGTGAAGCCTTTGAAAAGTTCAAAGAGTTTCAACATGAAGTGGAAAACCAATTGAATAAAAAGATAAAAACCCTACGATCCGATCGTGGTGGTGAATATCTAAATTATGAATTTGATTCACACCTAAAAGATTGCGGTATAGTATCACAATGGACTCCTCCTGGAACACCTCAATTAAATGGTGTGTCTGAAAGGAGAAACCGAACTTTATTAGATATGGTTCGGTCGATGATGAGTCTTACAGAGCTTCCTGACTCGTTTTGGGGATTTGCCATCTTAACCGCAATATTTTCACTAAATCGTAGCCCGACTAAAGCAGCCAATAAAACTCCATATGAGATATGGAAAGGAAAGGTTCCTTATTTGTCGTTTATGAAAATTTGGGGTTGCGAGGCGTTTGTTCATGAGAAGTCTAATGACAAGCTCGCACCCAGATCCGACAAATGTTATTTTGTAGGATATCCCTAAGGAGACTCGTGGATATTACTTCTACAACCGTCATGAGGACAAAGTGTTTGTGTCTCGTGATGCTGTCTTTCTAGAAAGCGATTTCGTTTCTAAAAGGCAGAGTGGGAGAAAATTCGAACTTGATGAAGTTCGAGAGCCACAAACCGAAAATGAAGTGGAGGAAAACGTTCCCTCCTCGTCTGAAACGGTTATTGTCCCTAGAAGGTCAGGTAGAATTAGTTATCAACCTGATCGTTACCTCGGATGTATCGAGGGAGATGGTGATTTATTACTTTTTGAAAGTGATGAACCCACAACCTACAAGTCGGCCGTTTCTAGTCCCGACTCCAAGCATTGGCTAGAGGCCATGCAATCCGAAATGGATTCTATGTACGAAAATCAAGTATGGGACTTGGTAGACTTACCTGAGAAGGTGCGACCTCTTCAGTGCAAGTGGATCTACAAGATCAAGAATGGCATAGATGGACATATTGATGTCTACAAAGCTAGATTGGTGGCAAAAGGCTTCACTCAAGTTCATGGTTTACACTATGACGAAACTTTTGCCCCAGTCGCTATGCTTCGATCCATTAGGATTCTCTTAGCGGTTGCCGCATTTTATAACTATGAAATTTGGCAAATGGATGTCAAAACCGCCTTCTTGAATGGGATTCTAGAAGAGGAAGTGTACATGACACAACCTGAAGGTTTTGAGGATAAATCCAACCCTAAGAAGGTATGCAAACTTAAGAGATCCATTTATGGTCTTAAGCAAGCATCAAGGAGTTGGAATCATCGCTTCGATCATGTAATTAAAAAAAATGGATTCACTCGAAGTGTCGAGGAACCATGTTTATACATGAAGTTTAGTGGGAGCAAAGTTACTTTCCTTATCTTGTATGTGGATGACATACTTCTCATTGGGAATGACATACCAATGCTTACTTCTACCAAGGAGTGGCTTGGGAAACATTTCCAGATGAAGGATTTGGGAGAGGCACAACGCATTTTGGGTATCCGGATCTATAGAGATAGATCCAAGAGGATACTAGCATTAAGTCAAGAAGCTTATATAGATAAGATTCTTGATCGGTTCAAAATGAAAGACTCTAAGAGAGGCTTTCTTCCAATAGGTCATGGTATCACTCTGAGTAAATCCCAGAGTCCTACCGTCACCGAGGAGATTGAACGCATGAAGTTGATCCCTTATGCTTCAGCAGTTGGGTCAATCATGTATGCTATGATGTGCACTCGCCCTGACGTCGCCTATGCTTTGAGCATGACGAGTCGTTATCAAGCCAATCCAGGTGAGAGTCACTGGATAGCCGTAAAGAACATCCTTAAGTACTTACGAAGGACTAAAGATTCGTTCTTGGTGTTTGGAGGAGAGACTGAGTTGCGTGTAAAGGGTTACACGGACGCTAGTTTCCAAACTGATAGGGATGATTTAAAATCCCAATCCGGCTATGTCTTTATGTTGAATGGAGGAGCCGTTTGCTGGAAGAGCTTCAAGCAAAGCGTGACTGCGGATTCTACAACAGAAGCTGAGTACCTCGCGGCATCAGAGGCTGCAAAGGAAGCTGTGTGGATTCGGCAGTTCTTGGAAGGACTAGGAGTAGTCCCTACTGCCACAGATCCCATCACGATGTATTGTGATAACAGTGGGGCTATCTTTCAAGTAAAGGAGCCCAAGTCTAGTAACAAGTCTAGACATGTACTTAGGAAATACCATGTAATTAGAGATTACGTGGAGAGGAAGGAAATAGATGTATGTAAGGTTGGGACAGACGATAACATCGCTGATCCTCTAACCAAGCCTCTTACAAAGGCTAAACATGACAGTCATGTCGTCTCGATGGGATTAAGACGAGTTCCTGAATTCCTCTAGATTATGTGATATGTAATAATTGAATGTTGTATCAATATTTTACATATATGATAATTGCATTCATTGTTCGAGTTTTATATGAGCTCTTTTATTTAGTATTGACTAAATTTTATTACTTTGTTTTGTCCGAATTGGTTATAAGAAAGGTTGAACTCAATTCAAGTGAACATGATGAACTTAGTAATTGTCCCTAGTCATTTGCATAAGGTGACGTCTCGAAATGACTAGATTGTAAGTCGATCGATGGTTGGTTCAGCACCATGGGGTCATGGAGATGACTGATCGTTTACATAGACAGACTGTAGAGACACTCTGTCGGACAGTGACCATGATAGAGTCCCTTATCAAAATTGTTGAAGCCTGGTCGTGGCGGGGATTTCTATTATATTCCTATGAGTCGATTCTTTAGACTGGCGACCATTTACCTGAGTCGGTGTAATTTCCGATTGACTTTGGTTTTTGTCCTAGGTCGTGCCGTGAAAGGAGGCCGATGGGCATCTACTGGGTCATGGTGATTTGCATTATACAGTGTAAGTTGCGTCAACAGGAATTGTCCACCCACGTTGGGTATTAACATCTTCGGGCCACTCGAGGAGTAGTGACTGGAAATGCGTGGCCACGCTCGGAAGAGATCTATGGTAGATTTTCCGGTCAGACAGTTACTCTCCAGATCGAGAAAACCACTCAATTTATTTTTCCAATCGCAAGTGCGACCTGAAAGACACCTTGCGATGAGTGGGAGGATGTGACGCAAAAGTGACAAGAGAATTGGTAGCACACAACTTGTCGAGACAAGTGGGAGATATTGTGGGAGTAGGAGTCCTCCGCAATAGTGTGGCTACATGCACAACTTGTATCGGACAAGTGGGAGATTGTTGAAGCAAGTGTCCTCCACAATAGTGCATTTATATTATAAATCTCATTTTGGAATATTAGTGGGATGACTAGTATTTTGATACTCCACGTCAGTTGATTAATGTAAATCGATATCGGTCAGCTGACTAGAGTTAGACGTTATTGTCGTATGACGGCGGTAATCAACTGACCCCTTTCGGTCACACCTATAGGATGAGACCCAAACAGAAATCTAATTATTTGTATACGATACATATTAATTAGTACTTTACATATATGTTTGATATATGTTTAGTTACGAGAGTTATTTATTAGAAAGTGAGTTACGAATTCATTCCGGATAAGTTTATTAGTCAATTATACGATAATTGACTGAATAAATTTTACGTCTTATTCTAATACGATTAAATAAGATTTAATTTAATGATTAATAGTTAATTCATTAATTTAGTTGAGGTTATGCATATACTTTGAGGTAGAGGTGATTAGTTAATTATATTTACAAGGAGTTGTAAAATATCACTTATAAGTTAAGTGTATATTATTTATTAATTTGAGTCATATAATTGTTATATGATCAAATTAACCCTTAATTATACAAGATAATTAAGCATATGATTATAAGTATTTGTGGGACAAATATAAAAAATCAAAATGGACCACATGACACTAGTGGGGGCCGAAATTTTGGTAGTGTATAACATGATGATTGTTGTTTCTTGTATTACACTACAACATGTGATCATGTCATGTTTATGACACATGATCATGGTCTTATTCAGTACTACACTCAAAGTAATTGCATGAGATTATTTTAAGCAAATTAAGAGGCCACTAAGGCTTGGATGGCCGGACCATGTGTCCTTTATATGGACAAAATTGTTGTTAATTTCTAAACACAAGTTCATTCTTATTTGCATGCTTATCTCACTAAAAATCCTCCTCTCTCTAAAACCTCTCAAACACTAATATTTTCCTATTACTAGAGTAGTAATAAAATCTAATATTAGTTCATCTTATCACTTGTGTTTTCTAGTCAAAAACTAAGTGATTAGTTTGGGTTCTCTCTTGGGTGCATCTTAAAGGAGGTCTTCTAATTTGAAGATTACAAGGAGGATCATCTATTTCTTTCTAGCACAAGATCAACAAGAAAGGTGTTTCTTGTTGTGCCCATATAAACCAAAATTTCCCAATGTAAGGAAATTTCTTCTTACTTTTTATTATGCATTTTAATTTGCATGCATGTTACATAGATCTTTATTAAACACTAAATTAATAAGTAATTTAGTAACTAATTAGAGGAGTCTAATTAGGGTCTATGAACTTTCAAATACAATATCAGGCATCATCATTCCTTGCCTTATCGACCTCAAACTAATGGTGTGGTAGAGGCAGCTAATAAAAATGTCGTCATAATCCTCAAGAAAATGATCGACAATTACCGTGATTGGCCAAGCAAGATACCTTTCGCTTTATAGGGCTATCTCACTTAGGTTAGGACACCCAGTGGGGACACTCCTATTTATCTAACCTATGGAATGGAAGTTGTACAACCAGTAGAGCTAGAAATCCCATCTATGCGTATTCTCTTAGAAAGTCAAATCCCGGAAGCTGATTGGAAGAGGGATAGATATGATGAACTCGTGCTCTTGGACGAACTTATACTGCGTGCATTACACAACGTACAGACATACCAAGCACGTATCAAAACGAGCCTTCAACAAACGGGTTAAATCCAGAAACATCAAAGAGAGCGATTTAGTGCTCAAATCAGTTAGGGCTCCCTTACCTGTTGATCCACAAGGAAAGTTCAAACGTAACTGGGCTGGATCATTCTTAGTTAAATCCATATTCTCATGGGGTGCAGTAAGAATCACAAACCTAGACGGGAATGAATTTGCTAACCCTACCAACCTAAACCAGTCGAAACGGTACTACCCTTAGCATGCACTAGGAAAACGCGCCTCGCGCAACCCTACGTGCCGCTCATGCGACACTGAATAAAACCGACCACAGGCCAGTTGAATTTAATGTCGTTATGCTCTCTCATTTTGACATTAGGATAACCCTCATGTCATCAAATAAATCGAATTGTCTTTCTTTTGGAATTAAGTTCTTTTTTATAAGTTCATTACAAACTCTTGCTTTGAACAAATATTCTCTTGCATTTTCTCGAACTACGCAGGGTTTGATTTTATTTTTTCTAATGAATACATAAGAAATCCTTCACAGGATTCAACCTAGCTATTATTTTTGAAATGTGAATAGAAGGACATTTGCATTATCATTTTAAATTTGACAAGAATAATAAAAAAACAAAAACTCTTTAGTTTCTTAACTAACTCAATCTTTATTCATTATCCAAAAATAATAATAATATTTCATAAATATAAAGAAATACTGAAATTAAAAGTTAAGGCTAGGATTCCAAAAATAATAATAATATTTCATAAATAATAATAATACTAAATAATAAAACTGACTAAGGCTACTCTTTCATCTTCCCTTTCCCTTTGTCATCTTTCTCACACTTTTTGTCTCGACCGCGAGCCAGACGCTCCTGCGTCGCCTCATACCTAATCACCAACGGTCTTGCTCGAGGTCTAGCCTTACCGTGTCTATCTATCACCACCCTTGCAGCAGGATTAGTCCTTGACTTCTTCGCTGGATGCATGAATAGGAACCCGGCTTCCTCCTCGCCTTCAGTCAGATATTTGGACTTCTCTTTACCTCTTTTATAGATCTTACAGTCCACAGGCTCACGTATCCTTAACTTCTCGCGCTTCTTTGGAGTACTAGCTTTATTTCCTCTATCGCAGATACGAGTTGGATACCCATTGGGAGCCAACGGGAACGAGTATGAACAACAAATTCCTTTGCACCGATCTGGCAGCCCATCCCCTACAAGACTCTGCAGTATGAGCCAAGGCAGTTTAGGGAATAGTATCAAGTTTTGGGATCCTCTACTTAAGGCCTACTTGCCTCACCAGTGTCTTCGGAAAAATACATACCATGAATTCGAAACCGGGAATGCGAAGTGACCGAGTTGGGTCCAAAGATGATGACCCACTGACTACTCGGAGATGTCACCATGGTACAGACCATCGGATTAAGGGGTCGCCTTAACCTTTCTGTTTATTTTCCCAATAGTTGGGAATCCTGGTGAAGTCAACCATATAGGGCCTGGTCGACATATTGATCTAGCGAGCACGATACCCTTGAACATTAGCCGGGGGCTCGATTAATCGCAGACGCTCCATCAACCATATCTGGGGGCGATGAAGAATGTCAAAACAAAAAAAAAATATGAAAACAAAAAAAACAACAAAATATTAAAATAAAAAACGAGAAAGATGAAAAAAAATAAAAATAAAAAGGAAGGGAAAGAAAGAAAAGGTTCTTACCTACAAGACGATAAGACTCCCAAGTTCTGGGAGCTCTCGAATAGCCTTTATGTTATCAAGGTCAAGGATAATCTCTCCTAAACAAAGGCCACCGAACTCAAGAAAAGAGGGTCTCCCCTCATCTCCTTATCAAGATGCCCTTGCAAGATATAACCAAGTAGAAGGCAAAACCAAAAGGCCCTCCGCCTCGCAACATACGATAAAGAAGGGTCTTCCCTATTTATGAATCACTCCATAAAGTCATGCATATGGACATCTTTTGAGGTAACATAGCGGTCTACCTCGGCTTTAGTCAATCCAAGGAAGTCCCTGAATTTATTCTTATACCCTTGGGAGTTAAGGGGTATCATTGGAGCATCCTCTGGGTACCATCCCCCAATGGCGGCTATTTCTTCCAGGAATGGACAAATATCGCCTCCAGAAAAGGCAAATACATGTAAATCGGAGTCCCAGTACTGAAGGCAAGCATCTAGGAAGGGCCTTACTACTTTCACCAGTTTTAAACTCAAGATTGTCCCTAGATTGTAGGCACCCATGTCATGTTTCTCAACATGGGTGAACTCATTTGCCCATTCCCTAAGGCGTTTTCAAAGGCATTCATTATATAGAAATATTTTTGAGATTGGAGATTTTTTTATATGAGAGACGGATTATTGGAGGAATTGTATGAATAAAATCTTCAACCGAGCTTTCTATATATACTATTCATCTTTTCCTAATTCTAACCGGGGTCTGATCAGCCCGGGAAATGACGCAGCAACTGTTGCACCCTTTCGAAGAGTCGCAGCTCTTGCTGCGCCTCTTCCTCAAGCCCTTTCTCATAATTTCCTTCTTGCGCACCTTCCTACTTCGTGTTCGTCCATGTTTTCCTATTCCTATAGGATTTGGGTTCGGCAAATATGCCGAGTTGCCAAGGTTTTGGATTTCCTAGTCCTAGCCGGGTTTGGTTTTCTAGACGATAATCGACATTTTCGCCAATTACGCAAACGTATTCATTTTGTTTTCTTTTCTTTTTAGGAAAATATTCTAATTTCCATTTTTTCTAAACTTATATATTTCTTTTCTGTTCTTTTTTTAGGGGGTAACCCTCCCCATTGTCGGTCATGTTTTTACATTTTCATACATTTCTTCGCGTTTTGTCATATTCAAGCACTCACTTTGCGCCAGTTTAGGCTACCGATATATCACATCTAAAATGTTTGAGTACTGTATTTGTTATGTAGTGCATGTAATTTATGTGAATTCTATGCAAATTCAGGCGACATGACGGCAGAAACCGTCAGCTACCAAACGTGTCTTTAAGCTAACCTGCAGAAACAGAAGAAATCCAACAGTAAAGGCACTCAGGCCGTCTTAACACAGTAAAAAAAGGGAATATATACACAAGACTGGGGGCTCTCGCCCTAAAATAAAATCTGAAACTCAGGCTCTCCCTTGAAAACAAATCCAAATGTACAACAAACTAAAAACATAGTTCAAAATATCCAAAGTCTACAAATAAAACAAGACGGCTAATCCTCATGGTAAGTAAGTCTAACTAAAACCTCGAGGGTGGCAATCTCGGCATCCCGGGCGTCCAGCTTCCTCAGCAAACGAGCTATCTCCTCTCGAACTCTGGTGTCTCCACCCGAGACTCTACTAGCTCACGCTCCATGGCTTTCTACGAAAGAAATGCCTAATTTCAGTCAATCATTTCATTTCAAAAATACAAAATGCAGCAATAAATGAAAAGGGAATGATAGGTTCCTACCTGTCGGTCCCGACCACATGCGAGTGCATCAACGGCTGTAGCCCACAACCGGTTGGCGACCCTCCACAGCGCAACATGCCGAGATGGGGCCACCTATAGTTAAATACAAATCAAATTTAAAACAAATGTATTCCTATGCAACAAGGATGGTCATGGATTGAAAGCTCACCCTGCTCACAAGGTGCTCCCACTCCTCCAAGCTAGCATCGGCCACCGCCGCGCTGAACTCGCGAAGCTCTAAAATCGTCGTGGAGCCTGCCGCATTCGTGTACTCAAGCACCTCGGGGTATACTAGGGTACACAAACGTGCGTCGGGAGCAAAACGCTCTGATACCAACTGTGACACCCTCGAATTTGCGGAAAGATAAACAAGTAATTTAAATAAATAAAAGATGAGAATACGTTTTTAATAGGTTCACTATAGTGAAAATCGGTAAATTTTAAAACCGGAACCTACCATTAAATATATTCATCATAACATAGGTGTCTTAAAGAAAAAGGTTCATAACAAAAAGGAAATAATATTATACATAAGAAGTATCTAAAACGGGAGGCATATCTCCCTAATAAATACGGAAATAAAAGAGTGTATTAAATAATACAATCCTAAAAACCGAATATAGGTCCAAGGTAATACTTCACTCGCTAGCTCGTCAATGTACCCAAGCATGCTTCACAAACCTGCCAACCGCATTAAATGTAAACACGGAAGCCACAACCAGTGGGGAGTAACTCCGAGTTCTCCTAGCCACGAAATGTCGAGTTTAAAAAAAACATGAATAACATAAAAGAGATGTATATGGAAAATACAAAGCCTTAACATATACGATATGCTTTTCATGTTATGAAACAAATAACTAACATATAACCTAGCATATGAAGACTAAGCTACTCATGCAAGCTATCATGTGAATCAGTTAACAACCGGTAATCCAAACTCTATCAACCGTAGCCGGCTTGCATCTCACCTTCTAAGATTCATAGAATCATCAAACATGAAAGACCAATACGTCTAGAAACAGGCATAAGTTCTTAGTACAGTCAATAGTCGACTTCTGTAACTCGAGTCTATACCACGAGGTAGGGAATACTTATATTTTAGCTCAGAGGTTACATTTAAAACATGACCAAAATACAAAGCACACATCTTAGCTCAGCGGTTACCTTTAAAGCATGGCCAAGATACAAAGCAAATATCTTAGCTCAGAGGTTACCTTTAAAACATGGCCAAGATACAACTCAACCCTAATCCTAGACTGCGCAGACCTAGAGAAATGCGGATAAAACCACCGCACCCAAGACTCATGATACAACCACATGAGTACCCTAAGGAATCCGCCAAAGGGTTGGCTACTACTTAAGCTGGCTCCATTCCCAAAGTGGAAGCAATTAGGCAGCCATGCCCCGGCTTGGTATCATAATCCCAGGCCAGTGACACAAAAGCTATCAAGCAGTGAACTTCATATGCTCGTTAAAGATAGTAAGGCCTATCAATGTCATGGTCCAAGGTGCTCATTTAGAATTAGAATGGTCAAGACGCCATATAATCATAATTCTCTATGCGTACTTAGTCAACACGACATATATCATACAAGTGAACAGTCACGGGAAAAACTTCCTATCATGTGACTAATTGCATATAAATCATATTCAAATATCATATCGCCTCATATCTACTAAGGCTAATTCAATAATTAAATAAAACCTTACTTGAAGACAAATCCCCGACCCGAGTCCCGCGACGGGTCATCAGTCAAAAGGGGCTGACTAGATCTTAGTTTGACCAAACCCGTTTGATCAAACCGGCTAGAAACAGAGTCTTTACCACATAGACTTAGACATAAAAGTAAACATATTCATTACATGTTATTTTATTAACTTCTAACATGTGAATTATTAATCTTACGAAACACGTTGACTAAAGATATCCAAGTAAATACAATTCATGCTATTAATTTCTAACATGTGAGAAATAATAATATTATGAAAACCGTTTTAATTAAATAATTTACTTATTAAAACTTCCCACTTGCTAAATATTACAAAACATGATATAATAATAACAATAAACTCAAAAACCGTCACAAGCCCAAAGGAGGGCTCACGGGTCATGGGCTGGACCGGGCCTGGACTGGGCCCACGGGCTGGTTTGGGCCGGTTTTGGTCAAACATTTTTAAAATCATTTCTTAATATTTCCCGCATGCTTAACATATTTAAAACCCGTCAAAACAACAACAAAACAATCAAGTATCGACACAAGCCCAAAGGGCCAATAACGGACCAACCCAAGACCGGGCAACCGAGCCTGGACCGGGCCTGAACCGGCCTGAACCGGGTCTGATTCTTGGCCACCACTCACGGCCACCACCAACGACAACCCAACATTTATTTCCAACATATTTTAATTAACAACCATCCATTTTAACAACCAATTCAACCATCATTCATATTAAAATTATGATTAAGAACAAATCATTCAACATGTCAAAAACCCTAAATATGTTAAAATCTCATAAAACTTAATAATAATAACAACCTAGCATGTTACTACTTAAAACCGTAAATAACAAAAAGATATGTAACATTAATTCGTCGAGTAACTCGGTAATCGTTACCTTAGCTAGCACAAAACCAAATAGCACCAAAATAAGATCTAAAAACCCGTCTACTAATCTTCTTCTAAAATATACGAGTCACCAAACTCGTCTTCATAATCTTCTTCTATAAGAAATGACAAAAATAACATTATTAGTATTAAAACTTGATTTCAACAATTAAAGTGTTGAAAACGATTTTGTCGAAATTGAAAATGAAACGTACACGGAGAGGAAGAGCGGAGAGGAGACTTTAGAAATATAATTTAGAACGGATTAGGCCAAGTAACGAAGGTTTTGTGACGATTTTGCTCAAGAACGATCAAGAACACGAAGAACAATTGTGATTATATTAAAGAAGGTATTAAGTAGATATTAAGTTGATTTAATGTAAAATAAAAGATAAGTAGTGAGTAGGAGGGGAGGTTGGGCCGTGTAATATAGGTGATTAACGGGAGTCGGGTTTTGAACTTGTTGTTACGGGATTGACTCGGGTTTTATAAACATCTTAGATATTATGGTAAATATTTAGATATTATTTGATGGTAAATATCTAGATATTATTAGATATTATGTTAGTTTAATCAAAAGAAATGAAAATACCTAGTCCTAAGAGACAAGAGGGATAGGCGTGTGGAAGAGGAAGAAGTCGGGTCCGGGTTTAAGCGATTTGTTGCGTAATTTAAACTGACAGATTGATAAATGTAAAAATATCTTAGATATTTGTATTAGTTTAATCAAGTTTAATCAAAAGATCTAAACTGAGGGAAAAAGGTGTTTTGGGCGTGTGGCACATGTAGGAGTCGGGTTTCCGGTTTGTTTCGGGACTTAAGTTGACTCGGGAATAGTTAAATGAAGTTCGGGTTTAAACCGTAAAACCTACACTTTAATTCTGAATAAATTCAAAATAATTATATTAAATTATCATAAATTCAAATAAATCGTAATAAATTAAAATAAATTAAATTTATTACTTTTCAAATATAATTTCGGTCTTTCAAATTACGGGTTGTTACAATCACCCCTCCTTTTAAAAAGTTTCGTCCTCGAAACTTGAGAGTAGAAAACAAAAGTATCAAAGATAAGAATCGGTTTATAAAATTAATACGAAAACTTTTATAAGGGAAAAATATTTATGAAACGAAGTTTATCTAGAAAACGGTTTAAAGAAGAATTTTCATAAGTGTGAAACTTTATTTACGGATCTCAAGAATGCTCGTCGTGAACGAGAACTTTAATTATCCAAACAAATCATTGTCGAAATAGTGAAATCGAAGATTAAAACAAGTGTTAGTAAGTGCAAGACTAGTCACCAGACGTCTCCAATAACAGGTCCAAACAGCCAACCAAACACAAAATCCAAATATAAAAGCGAAAGAATCTATTTTCTCCAAAAAGAGGGTACAAAGTCCATCTTTAGACTATTTTAAAAGTAATAAATTTAATTTCGGTCTTTCAAATTACGGGTTGTTACAGCTAGGCTATATTGCTCTCAAAAGGCACCCAAATCAAGCAAAAATCAAAAGAAAAAGAAACCTCAAAAACACAAAAAAAATCGAATAAGAACTCAAATATCTCTTTTCCTTACATTCTTGATGATTACTCTTGCGTTACATGGCTACGAGGGGACGACCCTTCCTTTCACTTAGGTGGAAGGTAGAATTCCGATCCTACAGTGTCTTTTAACACCACGGAACCCTCACTTTCAATGTCGCCTTATCACCCTTGACAAAACACCCAAGTGAACGTGAACAAATACACTAATTTTACACACTAAGGAGGTGATTCATCTCTATATTCCTAGACTTAGTTCTTTGTAAAACTAGTATGTACATAGGAGTATGCATGCTTGAATTGTTTCCATTTTAGATGAATCCCGACACATGGATGAGGCATGTGGCCATTTGTTTTTGTAGATGCATTCTTATTTGTCTTGTGTGCTTAATTGCCTAGAATGTATCAGAGTTTTGGCAAGACCTCGCTTGCCTTGCCATAGGGTATCCTACCTCATGGATACCTTGAGTGAGTTGAAGGGACGGAGCAAGGCCCGTCAATTGCCTTGTATCAGTTAGGTTATTAGCATAGTTAAATAATGGTCGTGACTTTGTTCATTCTTACTCGGGATGAGTAAGGGTTTGGTTTGAGGAGATTTGATATAGTGTCATTTCACTCTACTTTTTCGCCCTTATTCGCCCTGTTTTGCTTGCCTTTGACGCTCCCTAAGAGCGATTCTACGTGTTTTACCTTCCTCTAGCACATTTCTTGCCTTTATCTTGGTTGTTTAGGTAACCTGTCACTTGGGACGGATTCAACCCAATTTTGATCAACAAAGAGGTCGGTAAATCACATGGAGGACCCACGACACGTCCTAGTGAACCCTACTTACCATTGGGGGCCCTACTTGGCTTGCTTGAGTTAACTCGAGTCAAGGCGAACCAAACCGAGAAAGGTTGACAAAGTTATCTCATGGGAACAAGGAAGAAAGAACAAGTCGCGGGCGTGAAGTGTTGGAGTAAGTGTCCTCAACAATAGTGCGATCACATAATTAAATCTCAATAATAAGAATACAAAGGGATGATGAATATTATAGTCAACTGGTCAACATAAATCGGTAACGATTGGCTCAATTGAGTTTGACGTTACTGTCGTATGACGGTGGTGATCAATTGATCCCTTGAGGTCACACCTAAAGGACAATCTCCTAATCATGTACATTAATTAATTGTATAGTGATACAGATTAATTAATCCCTTAAAATGAACCAAGTTCAAATTGTGAGTGGGAAATATATCTTATTGTAATATGATTAAATAAGATTCATTTTAGTAATTTAATTGTTATATTACTAAGAATGCATTATGTTTATGAAACATTTGAGATAAGTTAATTTGGTTAATTATAATTACAAATTGTTGTAGATTATTTTAACCAAATATGAGAGGACCCATTTTATTTACATGTAATTATAAAATGTGACTTAAAATGTTAAGTCTAATTTATTTGTTATGAAATTGCATTTAAATTGGTTAAATGCACATTTATAAGCAAAATTACATGTTATATGTCACATGTCACACTTGTGACAAATGACAAATTGCAAAAAATAAAATGGACACCCATATTACATGGGTGAACCGGTTTTGGTAGTGTACCAAGAGGGTGATTATTTTTGTGTATTATTCTAATTGGAAATTAGACATAATCATACCCAAAACTATTACCAACACTCAACCTTTTTACATTGTTAAGAACAATTGGAAGTGACAACACCCCACCCATGTGGGGTGTGTGTGACCGGTTTTCACAAGCCAAAAGATGGCTTGTTTTTCCTCTTATTTATACAATACACTACCTCATATAATTCATTCATGCAAAATCACTACTTCTCTCTACATTCTCACACTAAAAGAAAGCTTAAGAAGCATCACATTTCTAGTGTTCACTTACTAATAATATTACTAAGTGTAGTAATTAGATTATTAGTTATTTAAGGGATTTACTATTTTATACTAGTGTAGTATTTTAAATAGTGATTAAAGGGGTAGTCTTGGGTGCATCTAATAGGAGTGTTCTAACACTTAGAACTTGGAAGTTCATCCCTAACATTATAAGCTCAAGAACAAAGTAGGAAGGAGTCCTATTTTGTGCCCATATTTGTCATAAGATCAATGTAAGGAAAAATTCTTCTTATCTTTGTCTTATTTTGTTATGCATGCATAAGATTTATTTAGTTTAAGAGTAAACTAAATGTATAATGATATTAGAAGTGTCTAATATTGAGTTTAAGAAACTTACAAGTGGTATCAGAGCCAAGGTTGTTGCATGCATAATCGATTTATAGTTTTTTCGAGTTATGGTAACTTAATGAAAACTAGTAATTTGTGTTTTATAAGATAAAATCACAAAGTTATTTTCATGTCAATATACTCTGGTCCTAATATGATTTTAGGTCATTTTGATGATTTATGGAAATTTATAGTGCTCAAATATGATTTTTAGTATTTTTATTACATTTTAATGAGTAAAATGATGTTTAAAATGCTAAAAATAGTTAGACTTATCCTCTGATCTTGAAATTTTTACACAATATCACACATGCATTTTACTTATTATATATAAAAATTCGTGTGAAGTGGACGTATTTCGTGTGATTTATGATTTTTATATGATAAAATGAAATAAATAAAGGTCAAATGGTTAAAAATAATTCCGCTATGAATCTGACAATGAAATTTTAGTATGTTGTCACATGCATGTTTTCCTGTCAGATTGAACAATTTCAGACTGATGTGATTTGTCTAGCATGATTTATGGATTTTTAATATAAAAATGGCATAAATAGTGACTAATTTAGTAAATATACTTCCGATTTGAATCTGCTGATGAAATTTTAGTATGTTGTCACATGCATGTTTTCTGGTCAGACTGGAACATTTCAGACTTATGTGATTTGTCTTGCATGATTTATGGATTTTTAATGTAAAAATGGCATAAATAGTGACTAATTTAAAACATATAGCTAATATATTTTTCATGTCAAGAGAAAATTGTTCCTGGTTGAATAAATGTCCCACATTGCAGATAAAAAGTTGAAAATTTAATATGATTAATTTTTGCATGCTTTATGTATTTTATTTGATAAAACTGATAAAGCGCAACCATTTTTCTCTAAACCGATTCAAAATTTTTAAACCATGATTTTTGACATTATGAGTGTCATGGAAATGTTCCAGAATGTACAAAAATTTAAAATTCAAATTTTGAAATTATTGTAATTAAATTTTGATTTATTTGATTAAAATATGATTTTAAAGTCTAATTATGAGCAATTATATAACAACAAGTTGAATTATTGTCAAAATTGAGTGATGACTAATTTTTGAGGCCTAAATGAGTTGGGATAATTAACTAGGACTTAAATATGATTTAAGTATTGTTTGGTGATTTTAAAGTGTTATTATCACGCATTTCCGTAAAACCGGGTTATATTCGATATAAACCGTTAAGTAGAGCGATTTGGCATTTAACATGAGCATGTTTTGTACATATTATAATGCTGCATTTTATTTATGAATGTCATATTTTCAATTTATGAATGTCATATTTTGGTTTATGTAATTTGAAATTATGTAATGTTTCCTTGTATGGCCTTAGTTTTAATCGATATTGCCCGGAATGTAAGGGAATATTGATTCGGTTGTAATTTAATGTGATCTCGAATCACTTTTATTGTATTATTTTATTTTACAAATGTATAATAGGAAATTATTGTAATTTTATTATATTTTGTAACTAATTGTAAAACCGGAGTTTCCCAAAGACGGTGCCATTCGGAAAGGAGTTCCGAGAGAGACGGTGACCTTGGGAGGCGTGCTTATGAAGTTCAAGGGACCAAAGGAGTTGGTTTCCGAACTTGTAATAGATTATATGATTTTCTATTCTAGGAAAGGCCATACTAGGAGTTTTATTTTTATGCTTGCATTTTTTTTTAATATGTTTGCATGCATTGCCAAATCGCCATAACATGACATGCATTTTCATCGAGTATTCGACTGTGTCAATTAAAATTATCGTTAATTCATCGATTTAGTTCACTTAAACGAGATAGATAATAAATTGACATGACCTCTCATAATAAATAATTGAGATCAAGCCTTACCAAATGTTAGAACCCATGAATCCCAATTTCGCAGGGAAGTAGGCTCGGCTCACCGGGGTGCTAAACTTGTTACGTTGGGTAAGTGGGGTAATAAATGTTATTATTTCGAAATTTGGATTGAGCTCAACGGAAGTATTCGCGACCGTAGCCGCATGTGTTCCGGGCTTAGGATAAATATTAAAGTAATATTATTGACCGAGAGTTCTAATGTAGAATCGATTAAAGAGTTAATCCACCGAATTGTATTAATAAGGGATGAATCGGCTTACCGTGCCCAAGTTGATATGAATTTGGATCTCGGAATCATTTATAATAGTTGGGTAGAGGTCACTATTTAAATGTTAAAACTTGTTTAAAATGTTTACAAGTATTTAAAATGATAAATGTTAACATTTTCTTTATGTCTTAAATTTGTAGTTAACTTTGTACAATCGCAATGGCTAGTTCATCCAACACCAATGCTCCAATTCTCACGGATGTCTCATATCCTTCATGGATCGATGCAATTTAGAAAAGAATGACGCTAATTTTACCAATTGGGATATGCAACTCCGCTTGGCCGCGGCGGGTGACGACAGGTTTCGTTACCTAGCCAAGGCCTATCCCACCGCACCTAATGAAAGGTCAACCGCCACGCAAGGCGAGCCTATGAGGCTAGCCACAACGAGTCCGCCGTGATCAAAAACGTTTTGATCTTCTCGTTAGAAGCCAATCTCCAAAGGAGTGCCATAAGATGAGCACGGCCTATGAGATCTATGCCTAGCTTGTGATCATGTTTTTCACAAGCTCCTAGGATCTTACAATATAAGACGGTTCCCACATTATTCAACATGAACCTAAAAGAGGACCAAAAGTTAGCCCTCATGTACTCAAATTGATTGAGCATGTTGAGACTCTTAAATTGCAAGGGGTGACTATTCCCGAACAACTCGTTATCGACCGAGTCTAACATTCCTTGGGGAAAATCAAAGCATATGTGAAGTTTATGGTAAACTACAATATGCATAACATGAAAAACCTCTCTTCATGAAATGCACAAGATGCTCGTTCAAGCCAAGAGAGACATGGTGTGACAACCCTCGCGAATGCGGAAAGATAAAACATACAAGCATGTGAATTATAATGCGGAAATACGGTATTTTAAAAACCTTTAAACATGCAAGATATATATAACACGAGGTGTGTCAAAATGTTACAAACTAAGTACTGAATATACAACAAAGAGACGGGGTCTCTTAAAATGTTATGTTAGCAAAGAACAAGTGTTTATCCAAAACTAGCTATTATCGTCTAGAGATGAACTTCCAGGGACAACGCCCGCTAGCTCACACCCGAACCCCAAAATATCAGATCCAAAAAGTCATCCTTAGCATGCAACCTGTTCATCCATGAAAACATGAATGCCACAGTCAGTGGGGAGTAACTCCGGGTTCTCCCAGCCATATTACATCACACGTACACATAAGGTAATACGAAAGTAAAGCATGCATATATATACATATCCATGTGAGTTACGATAAAAATAGATAGGCAATACGAGATATAATGATAAGATCATGTGGAAATCAAATCCTTAACCATCATGTTATTCAACGACTCGGGAAAGACACTCTTAGGCAATCGAATACGCTCGCTAGGCTTACATCTCACCGTTAGCGGTATAAGATTGATAAGATTGAGACTCGACAGACAAACCAGTCAAGTCATGCGATGATCACATAATATCCAACATATTATCATCCATTCACGAACCAAGACAATGACGGTGTCAGTCGTGCAATGACCATGAATAAAATCATGAAATCACGCATTCAAAGACAACGACACAACGACGACAAATCTCACGGTAAATGAAACGCACTAGCATCGTGTCCCAGCAAGAATGATTAAAGGCATCCAC
>JAIUZE010009545.1:0-50043 GCA_022085475.1 Heliosperma pusillum | reverse complement strand
CCTCCACAGTTAGTGCAAAAACATAAATAAATCTCTGTAGGTTCACAGGGTATACTTTGTATAATAATCAGTTGATTAACGTTTATCAATAACGGTTGGCTTGCTAGATAAGTTTGACGTTATTGTCATACAGATGGCGGTGATCAACTGGTCCCTAAAAGTCACACCTATAGGATGTGTTTGAGAGATGTGATTGTTTGAGAAAATAATCATGTTGATACCCTATTATATGACTAATAGGTTAGTCAGTGTATTTGACTAAAAGGTTAGTCAATGTGATGATGAGACGAAAGTTAGCTGAGACGAATTAACTGTAATTCGTAAAATTGAATATAAAAAGTTATATTTAATTATAGTATATAATGTAAGCTAATTAAACATAAACCGTTATAATTAATTGGCAATATATAAATATACGGATATTTATAATTAATGACGGATTATAATGTCGGTCTATGTAAAACGACGATTATAAGATATTACATTATATTGGAACCTAAAATGACCGAAACACGGTATCCAGATACACTCGGGTTTTCGGGTCAATGGGTAGTTATTTGAGGAGACTAACTCTCCTCATATAAAAACCCAAAAAGTGCCGTGAGAAAGTTGAGACAAGAGATAGAAAATTTAGATTTTTCTAACCTAACCTAATTCTCATTTTGCCTCCATCATTCACAAAGAGACAAAAGTGAACTGTAACTTTTGACAAAACATAAAACCTTCTTCTCAACAGTGAGATCGTGTAAGAGGTTTACTTTCTAGCAAAAGAAAAGGGTATTTCTCGGAGCATCTTGGGTGCAACGATTAGGAGGATATCTACCTTGATATCTCTGTTCTTTACGCCAATTTGCTAGGACCGGAGGTTGATTTCTAAATCTCTACTATTTTCATTGTTTTCGTTTATGACTAGCAATATCAAATTATTACTTTTCGTTATAATCCTATAATAATTGTATTGTGGTAATACGGATTTCCCACATCTTGATCACCGAGGTAGGGAAATATGGGGACTTTGAGTTGGCAAGCAAAGATGGTCAAAGATTCAAAGTGAACGGGCAACGAATCAAGCTCTACAAGGAAGGTTCTCTCATAGGAGTAGTCGAGGCTTTGTACCTGATGCATGCATTTTATATGCATGCTTAGCCTGTATTTGCCTCCATTATATGTTTGTATTTGAGCTCCTTTGAGCTATTCTATCATAGTTTTCCCTCGTTTGCTACTCTTGGTGTTCTTGCTGTCATTTATGCAGGAACGAAGCCATTTATGCTTACTTTGGAGGATTTAGGATGAGGACCGAACTTCGAATCGCACACAGACGACAGCAGAATTTCTAAGGAATGAAGTCAGAATCCCTACATGATCAAACACAAGCCATCGACCGACCAAGACATATTGAGCTTAATGGGCCTGATGCCGATCGACAAAGACTTATGTCGATCGAAAACAGAGCTCATCTCAACTAAACCGATCGGCCAAAAGCTATACTGATCGGTGAATACGTCTTATTATCCAAAGACGAGCTCAACTCAGGCCCAACTAATGTACAATCCCAAGATTCATTTCTGAGAGGCGAAACCCTAATTGAAGGTTAAAAGGAGGACGAAGGCAAACCCTGGAGGTATCACATTGTATTGCAAACAATCCCTTGTCACGGATTGGAAGCAATTGTTCATTTATTTCCTTTAAACTTCTCAAAAACTCGTGGCTATTAGTTTGATTCTGGTTTTAGAAGGCTTTCAAGTTATTTTCAGTTGTAATTCAGACATTGTCGATCGGATCCTCTCTCTGCCTATCGACCAGAACTCTCTATCAAATCGATTTTAAGTTTTATTTCGTAAGTCTGGTTATTTCCCTCCTGCTTAATTTTTATAATTGCATTATGAATTCTGAATCCTTTCCCCTCGTATTTTTAGATCTAGTTAGAGCCATGCATAGCTAAACTCATTCTAGGGCTAGGGACGTAATCGATACTTAAGGGAATTAGTTTAGTCAATTAAATCGTTATATTGATTTCTCTGGTTTATTTCATTACGTTATATTATTTGTGGCCACATCTAGTTGACGTTAGCGTGACAACCTTTTGAGACCGATCCAGTAATCTTGGTAAAGACGACTAAACCATAAAAGGTATTTAAATAGGCAGACCGACCAAGTACCCTATTTTCCTACCCGAGACTATTTCTATGACCTTGACGACCCTTATTCCTTATAGGTCAGAACTGTCCCGTCCGGCCCTAGACTCTCTTATTTTGATCTTCTTCACTTATTTACATATACTTTTAGTTAGCTTTCTTGCCTTTATCTTGTTTCTTTTATTCACTTCTAACTCAATCCTTAAAAACGACGACCTTAGTAGATTTAGAATTGCGACCTTAGATCAAATTGAATTAGACTACCTCCCCGTGAATTCGATCCCTGACTTGCCACTAGCTATTTGTAGTTAGTTTAGTTGGAGTTATAAATATTATCTGATAACAGTTTTAGCGCGACATAAAATCGTTCATCAAATTGGCGCCGTTGCCGGGGAGGCAATAATTTTAATCAAATTTAGGGTTTTAATTTAATTCTACTACCTTAGTCGATCGACAGTCACTTTTGTCGATCGACCTGCCTTTATTACTGCTCTGTTTTGTTGGTTTAAGTGATTTATGCGCAGGAGTAACTCTGTTCCATTGGGAAATTTCGATCCAGAACAAGAGAGAACTCTTCGCAGGAGACGAAGGCTAGTTTACCAATCACCTGTTGTCAGTGATACTGATTCTGAGCCCAGTCCGCCGATCGCCAGACCACCTTTGCCGATCCACAGAACCATGCCTAGACTATCAGAGGATAGTTTACCTTCTGCCGCTCAAGTTCCCACTGGAACTTTGAAGCAATCCCTTACTGCCACAAACTTTAAGGTTGAATCTGGATTTTACAACCTAATCCGCAAGGAACAGTTCGGTGGCAGCCCAACCGAAGATCCCGCGCGTCATATCAACAAGTTCTGTGATTTATGCCAGTTGATAACTCGTGAGGAGGTGACGTAGGACGAACTCAAGAGGATGTTATTTCCGCATTCGTTAAAAGACAAGGCCTCATCTTGGCTAGAGACCTTACCAGAAGCATCCAGTAGCCAGTGGGACACTCTTGTGCTAGCATTCTATAGGAAGTTCTTCCCTGCCGAACGTACTGCCCATTTGAGGATGCAGATCACCGGATTCAGGCAGCGATTGAACGAGACTCTCTATGATGCATGGGAGAGATTCAAGGCTCTTGAGAAGCAGTGCCCGCATCACGGGTTCACTCCAGGATTTATAGCTATGACCTTCTACAACTCACTCACGCCGGATTCTAGAAGGATATTGGACTCTGCATCCAATGGTCGATTTGACATTATTGAAGTGGCAGAGGCCAGAAACACTATTGAAGCTATGGCAAGCCACAGCGTTCAGTATTCTCAGCCTTCCTACACCACGGTAGGAGCCATAGGAGAAGAAGCTCACTTCCAGCAAAGTGTGAATTCGCAAATTGAGGACCTTAAGGCACAATTGGCCAGTTTGAAGGTCCGACCACCAAGTCCGTCGATCACCATACCACCATTGCCGATCGGCGCCTTGCAACAACATCCGCTTTCTTTGTGTGAATGTTGTGGGAACTACGGACACTTGTCTTATGGATGTCCAAGTACTGAAGAACAAGTTGCAGCATTCCAGACCTATAGACAGAATGCCTACAACCATTTCAATTAGTCTTACAAGCCTTATGCGCAGCAATACACTCCGCCTAGACCACCAGTTGCTGCGATTCCAACACCTACTCCACCACCATATCAACATCCAAACAAGGCTGCATCCACATCGTCACCGCAACCTTACAAGTCACCCACCTTTACCGACATGAATGATCTACGAAGCATGTTGCAAGGGGTTCTGAAAAGCCAAGAGCACCATATTGCTCAAGTGGCTCGAGTGGCTAAAAGTGACCAAGAAAAGTCTAGCGCCATCAAGAATTTGGAGATTCAATTAGCCCAACTGGCAACTTCACAAGCACAAAGGCAGCCGGGGCACCTCCCTCCACAGCCTCATGACAACCTTCATCAAGCTCTCGCAATCCAATTGCGAAGTGGAACAAGCTACAAGGGTCCTGAAATCCCTACCACGCACTATGAGGTCGAGGACATTACCAATGAAGATGAGCTTTATGGTGCTAAGCCTGCACTTCCTGATGCTCCTAGAGCTGAAAAGGAGGTTCAGGTTGCTAAGACTCCAGTGTTACTACAGAAGTGCCGATCGCCAAAACGAGATGCCGATAGACAAGGGTCCAGTTCTGCATCCGCCACTGATAAAGATGACAAGGCGAAACAGAAAGCTGCACACCCACAAATTGCTATACAGCTGCCATTCCCCAATCGATTGAAAAGTCAGAAAGTTGAGAAGCAGTTCGCCAAGTTCATGGAAGTCGTGAAAAACTTGCAGGTAACTGTCCCTTTTACTGAATTAATGCAACAAGTTCCATCTTATGCTAAATTCATGAAGGACATTTTGAATCGAAAACGTAACTTTGATGACCATGAAACTATTGCTTTTACGGAATAATGTAGTGCAGTCTTAGAAAACAGCCCCCCTAAACAACAAGACCCTGGGAGTTTTTCTATCCCATGCACCATTGGGACCCTAGTTATCGAGAAAGCTCTATGCGACCTGGGGGCTAGTGTTAGTGTTATTCCCTTCTCGATTTGTCAAAGACTGAATATGGGAGACCTCAAGATGACAAACATAACCGTTCAGATGGCTGATTGGAGTATAAGGAGACCCTTAGGAATCTTAGAGGACGTACCCGTGAAGGTAGGGAAACACTTCATACCAGTAGACTTCATCGTGTTAGACATAGCTGAGGATGCACACATCCCCATCATCCTAGGTAGACCATTCCTGCGCACAGCAGGAGCCATTATTGACCTTAGGAAGGGACGTTTGACCCTAGAAATTGGGGAGGAGACCGTAACTTTTAACATGCCTTTGTCTATGAGAAGTCCAATGATCGAGGAAACTGTTTTTGTTATTGATATTGTGGATGAGGCCATTGTGGAAGCTTGGACCACAGCCTTAGAGGTCGATACCCTTGATGCTTTGATGGGTGTTGAGCCATGTGCAGGAAAAACAGGCTTCTTTGATGCAGGAATCAGTCTTGAGATCCCAGCTGATGGAGAGGACGAAGAAGCAGTACCAAGCTGTGACACAGAAGGCCTGCCGATCGACCTTACCTTATGCCGATCTACGGAGACCCCTGCCGATGGAGATTTTGGAGCTACTAGTAGTGGAGAAGCTCTATGCCTTGATTTCTCAGCTTACGTAGCTGAAACAGTTAAACCTGAGCTTAAGCCCCTTCCCTCTCATTTGAAATATGCATACTTAGATGATTTTGAATTGAATCATGTGATTGTCAGTGCTAAATTGAGTGATGAACAGTTAAAATCATTATTAATTGTTTTGCGTCGTAACAGAACTGCACTTGGATATCGCTTGGATGATTTGAAGGGGATTAGCCCTGATTTTTGTATGCATCGTATTAATTTGGAGGAGGGTCATAGACCATGTGTTCAGAGTCAGCGTCGATTAAGTCCTAACATGCATGAAGTTGTCAAAAAGCAGGTCTTAAAATTACTTGATGCCAGGATTATCTACCCGATTTCAGATTCTAAGTGGGTCAGTCCTGTCCATGTTGTCCCTAAAAAGGGCGGGACTACTGTCGTTAAAAATGATAAGAATGAGTTGATCCCCATTAATATTATCACGGGTTGGCGTATGTGCATTGATTACCGTAGACTGAACACTGTCACCCTCAAGGACCATTTCCCTTTGCCCTTCATTGACCAGATGTTAGAGAGACTTGCTTCTCACAAGTATTTCTGTTACTTAGACGGGTATTCTGGATTTTTCCAAATCCCGATTCACCCAAGTGACCAGGAAAAGACTACTTTCACCTGCCCCTTTGGCACCTTTGCCTATCGGCGTATGCCGTTTGGTTTATGTAATGCCCCTGCGACCTTCCAACGTTGTATGATGAGTATTTTTTCGGATTATATTGAAAAGACTATGGAAGTGTTTATGGATGACTTTAGTGTGCATGGTGCTAGTTTTGATGACTGTCTGGTTAATTTAGAGCAAGTTTTGAAACGATGTGTCGATGTTAATCTTGTCTTGAACTGGGAGAAGTGTCATTTCATGGTTAACGAGGGAGTGGTTTTGGGACATGTTGTCTCTGAACGGGGAATTGAAGTAGATAAAGCTAAAGTACAGGTCATAGAACAACTTCCACCTCCCGTGAATGTGAAGGGAGTTAGGAGTTTTTTTGGGTCATGCTGGTTTTTATAGACGCTTTATTAAAGATTTTTCCAAGATTGTTAAACCACTAACCCAATTGCTCCTTAAAGATGCTATTTTTGATTTCACTGATGCTTGTCTTGATGCTTTTAACAGGATCCGTGAAGCGTTGATCTCAGCTCCTATTATCCAACCACCGGACTGGTCCATGCTATTCGAGATAATGTGTGACGCCAGCGACTTTGCATTGGGAGCTGTGCTTGGGCAAAGAAAGGATAAGGCACTTCACGCGATATACTATGCAAGCAAGACCCTAGACAATGCCCAAAGAAACTATGCCACCACGGAGAAGGAGCTCCTTGCCATTGTTTATGCCTTCGAAAAGTTTCGGACCTATTTGCTTGGTTCCAAGGTGATAGCTTACACGGACCATGCAGCCTTGAAGTACTTGTTAGCAAAGAATGAAGCTAAGCCAAGGTTGATCCGTTGGATTTTACTGCTGCAAGAGTTCGATTTGGAAATCAAAGACAAGAAGGGAGCTGAAAACGTAGTTGCTGACCATTTGTCCAGAATTCAGCCTGTCGCTGATCGACAAGATGGCCTGCCGATCGACGACAGCTTCCCTGATGACTCTCTGATGGCTGTTCGAGATACTACTGGTGAGCCATGGTATGCAGACTATGCAAATTATTTGGTGGGTAAGCAGCTGCCTCCGGATATGACCTATCAGCAGAAGAAAAAGTTCTTGTCGGACGTACGACGCTATTTTTGGGATGATCCCTACTTATTTAGGGAATGTGCAGATGGTCTATTTCGGAGATGTATTCCTCAATGGGAAGTGCAAGCTATCTTGAGAGAGTGTCATGCCTCACCATATGCCGGACATCATGGTCCATCACGTACTATGGCTCGAGTTAATCAGTGCGGGTTTTATTGGCCAACACTTTTCAAGGATTGTCGCGATTTTGTCCTTTCATGTGATCGTTGTCAGAGGACGGGTAATATTTCAAGGAGGCATGAGATGCCTCAAACTGGGATCCTCGAGGTTGAGATATTCGACGTATGGGGAATTGATTACCAAGGTCCATTTCCTTCATCACATGGAAATGAGTATATTCTTGTAGCCGTCGACTATGTTTCTAAGTGGGTTGAGGCCATTGCCTCTCCAAAATGCGATCCGAAAACGGTGATTAAGCTTTTCAAGTCAATCATTTTTCCACGATTCGGTGTTCCTAGAGCTGTGATTAGTGATGGTGGATCGCATTTCCATGAGCGAAGGCTAGATAATTTGTTACTGAAATATGGTGTGAACCACCGTACAGGCCTCGCTTATCATCCACAGACTAGTGGACAGGTTGAGGTGTCCAATCGGGAGCTTAAAATTATCCTGGAAAAAGTTGTGTCAACTTCTAGAAAGGATTGGAGTGCTAAATTGGATGATACGCTATGGGCCTACCGGACAGCATACAAGACGCCGATCGGGGCCAGCCCCTATAGGCTAGTATATGGCAAGTCCTGTCACCTACCTGTGGAGCTGGAACACAAGGCATGGTGGGCGACTAAATCTTTAAACTTAGATCCGCAGTTGAGTGGAGAATTGAGGCTACAGCAGCTAAATGAGCTCGATGAGTTCAGATTTGGTGCTTATGAGAATGCTCGTTTGTACAAGGAGCGAACCAAGAAGCTGCATGACAAGTTGATCTTGCCGCGTGAATTTGAAGCAGGTGATAAAGTCCTACTATTTAACTCCAGGTTAAAGGTGTTTCCTGGAAAGCTGAAATCACGGTGGACCGGTCCATTCGAGGTGACCGAAGTGTCTAGGTTCGGATATGTTGAGTTAAAGGGAGATAATGGAGAATTATTCAAAGTAAATGATCAACGAATCAAATTATATCGTGGCGATCCGAATGAAATTGGTGCAGTGGAGGTCATTTATAATGACCCCGCTTCTCCACTATATGCTTGATCGAACATAGGTCGGGTGGGACCTTCATAAAATCCCGCTACCGGAAGGCAGTCCGGATCAGACATTATTAGTTTAGATCTCTAATTTTTATTTCTATTTTGCATTGTTTTATTTGATTTAACAGGGAAACAAGTTGACAAGGAAAAAAAAAAAAAAACTTGGACATTGCCGATCGGTAGTCTTCAAGGCCGAACACCGTGCATGCTTAATCCAGAAATTTGGCCCGCCCTTTGAAGGAATCCTGCAGAAAAAGGAAAAAGACAAGAGTCTAGTGCATTGGGCAGAGTGTGGAAGCTTTAATCATAAAAGCATCTTGATCAGATGTTACTCTTGGGAAGGGAGAAGCTATTGTATCCACACCTTTGTTTTTCCTTTATGCATGCACCGTCCCCCCCTTCCTACACTTCTCTATATATTGTCTTCACTTGACATTTACTCCATCACATTAACACAACAACGAACTCACAAAACAAAAGAAATCATACCCACGGCCGATCAACTTTGACATTTGTCGATCGAAACCTGCAATTAAATCAACATTTTTTGTTTGTTCGTGTCTTGTTTCAGATAATGTCGATGACGAGAAGGAGTGCTGCTTTTAGGTCGAATCTGGACGCGGTTCTGGACAACAATGGCTATGGTCATATCATCTTCGCCGATAATGAACAAAAAGAAAAGTTTGCAGAACTTATGGGAAGACAAATGATTGCAACGCGGTTCATTTGTTTGGAAACATTAGAGGCACTTGGCCTCAAGAAGGGGATGAAGAAACTGTTGAAAAGGTCGGGGTGTGAAGGCCTATACAAAATGCGTGAGCACACGTACCGGTGTCTCACATTGGAGTTCCTGTCAAGTTTCTATTATGATGAAGAAGAACCGGCTGTAAACTTCCGTCTTTTTAATGAAGACCACTGCTTGTATCCAACCGACTGGGGCAACAGCCTAGGCTGCCGGTCGGAGGGAGTTATCACACCGAATGACCCACGAGACGGTACTGAAGATCTGTGGACGGGTTTGACCGGCCTGGACAAAGGCGGTGTTGGTTGGAGATTCAGATGTCATCTCATACATCACCCCGTCCTCCGCTTGTGGGGACTCCTCGTTGGTAGTACTTATTTTGCACGTCCAGAGCCAACAAATATGAAGAATGTCGAGGTGCACATGCTGTTTAGTGCCCTTAACATTGACGGGGGCGAACACTTCAATGTTAATGTGGCTCATTTCGTAGCCAAACATTTGGAAGCCGTTGTTTCGGGTGCCGTCAAACCTATCATGGTCGGGGGGGTAATAACTCGAATCGCCAAAAGTCTATATGGCAACATTCGGGAGCACAGGTTGAAGATCGTGGATGGTTGTCCTAACGGCGAACCACTTACTATGGATTTCGCAAGTCTTTCCCGCCTTCACTACATCCGTACATTAGGCAATAATTCATGGATGTGGAAGGTACGTTCCACTAACTTGGTCAAGCTTCCGGAGACCGGTATGGATATGAAGGTTCGATCTATCAAGAGATTCCGCAGACCGAGCCCTTCAAACTACACCTATTATCTCCTGAATGAAGTCGACAAGGAAGAACCCGAAGATGCCGATCGGCAGGCTGCTGAAGCCCCTGCTGTCGGGGTCAATATTATCGATCCCATCGGGGATTATTCAAGGTTCAATCATTACCCATACTCCACTGCCCCATATCATCCTGAAGGTTACGATCCAGCCGCATTCCCTCCTTCCTTTGCAACATATCCCCCCTTCGAGGAACCGAGGACTTGGAATGCAACCTCCAGAGACTCCATGTTGATGGGGCTGTGCAATCAAATGCACCAAGTCCACCTCGACCGCTCGATCAAGGATCACAATATCTACGCCTATCATGACAGCCAAGGTCATTTCCCACCTGGGACAGTCCACCCCGCCTTCTATAACCCAACAACACACTACACTCAAGGAGAAGGGAGCCAGGGGGCTGAGCAATCTGAAGCTGCCGATCGGCAGGAGGATGACAGCCACAACAAGGATGGATCAACAGCCTGGAGCAGTTTTTGGGAGTAATCAGGGAGTACTACTATGACCCTTTTTCTATTTTCAGCATGCATTCATATTGTATACCCCTTCCCCATGCACTATTTCTGTCCTGAACCCACTGTTTCTTGTTCCGCCGATCGGTTTGCTGCTGTTTAATGCTGTTTCCTGCTGTTGTGTTGGGTTTTGGAACCATTGAGGACACTGCTTCATTTGGTTTGGGGGAGGTGACTGTTGTGAACACGTTTTATTCTTGCTAGTTGTGTGTGATTGATGAAGTTGTGCAATACAACAATGACGATAATGTGCTTATTCTATGATTTAACCATGATTGTTTGACAACTTGTGCCCTAAGACGGTACGAGATTAGACTGATTACCATGCTATAACTTGCTATTCTACATAACCTAGCTCGATGTGAATCTACTTTTATCTCGAAACGCATCTCATGTCACGTGAATCTTAGCATGCATCTCTTAGTCTGAATCGGTTTGTGAAAGATTGTTCCAAGAATTGTCCGAAGTGATGCACTTAAGTCCTGCGGGACCGGGTACCCACAAAAAAATTGAACTCCACATGGCCAAAACAGCCCCTTATGTCCCTTTAGACTTAGGTCCTTGTTCTTGAGCCCGCATTGCTTTATAATAACCTTGGTTACAACCCGGATACTCAAACTACATGCCATATACTCACCCACCTTGACTGTTGGTTGCGTGTAAGGACAAGAGGTACTGTAACTATGCTGAATGAAATCTAAATGTGTGAAAAGTGATAATACCGTCTGGAAATTGTAATCAAGAACCGATCGGTATGATTTTTAGCCGATCGATTTGCTCATCAAAAGAGGAAGTTTTGCCTGAATCTGGTGTGAAAAGACACTAAGGAGTCAATTTTACTAAGGCGCTGCTAAACAAATGAATAAATGAAGTCATAAGAAGCTTAACTAATCACAAGCGAAGAAATTATGGCTAAATCCTATAACTGCTGAACAAGAAGCTGGGATGATGTTGATGAATGATGTGATTGGGTAACATTTGAAGAAATTGTCCACGTGGTCACGCAGCCACTAGTCACTATTGAGCCTCACATTCCCATTACGCGTTAGTACGCACCCACCTTTCACCTTCAGCTTAGCCCCGTTACGCCTTGTGCCCAGCATATACTTGAGACCCTAGTACTTGGAAAATCTTTCACACATTGATTCATGCATGAGAGGTAACTGTTTAAGTAGTTTATTGAGCTCGACGATTAAGTCTCGAGTATTCACGACTAGCAAGGTTTAGTTTGAATGGTCCTGGTTGTGTAAGTCTTGGTTTGATAGTCGACTCTCACTTCTCCGTTCTTCTTGCACATGTTTTGGCTTCATGATCGGTTATCTACGTCTAAATGCTCTGAGTTGTAAATTTCATCTATTGTCCTCCTACTTTGCTTATCATGATTGATCTTGCTTGAGGACAAGCAAGAGTTCGATTTGGGGGAATTTGATGCATGCATTTTATATGCATGCTTAGCCTGTATTTGCCTCCATTATATGTTTGTATTTGAGCTCCTTTGAGCTATTCTATCATAGTTTTCCCTCGTTTGCTACTCTTGGTGTTCTTGCTGTCATTTATGCAGGAACGAAGCCATTTATGCTTACTTTGGCGGATTTAGGATGAGGACCGAACTTCGCATCGCACACAGACGACAGCAGAATTTCTAAGGAATGAAGTCAGAATCCCTACCTGATCAAACACAAGCCATCGATCGACCAAGACATATTGAGCTTAATGGGCCTGATGCCGATCGACAAAGACTTATGTCGATCGAAAACAGAGCTCATCTCAACTAAACCGATCAACCAAAAGCTATACTGATCGGTGAATACGTCTTATTATCCAAAGACGAGCTCAACTCAGGCCCAACTAATGTACAATCCCAAGATTCATTTCTGAGAGGCAAAACCCTAATTGAAGGTTAAAAAGAGGACGAAGGCAAACCCTGGAGGTATCACATTGTATTGCAAACAATCCCTTGTCACGGATTGGAAGCAATTGTTCATTTGTTTCCTTTAAACTTCTCAAAAACTCGTGGCTATTAGTTTGATTCTGGTTTTAGAAGGCTTTCAAGTTATTTTCAGTTGTAATTCAGACATTGTCGATCGGATCCTCTCTCTGCCGATCGACCAGAACTCTCTATCAAATCGATTTTTAAGTTTTATTTCGTAAGTCTGGTTATTTCCCTCCTGCTTAATTTTTATTATTGCATTATGAATTCTGAATCCTTTCCCCTCGTATTTTTAGATCTAGTTAGAGCCATGCGTAGCTAAACTCATTCTAGGGCTAGGGACGTAATCGATACTTAAGGGAATTAGTTTAGTCAATTAAATCGTTATATTGATTTCTCTGGTTTATTTCATTACGTTAAATTATTTGTGGCCACATCTAGTTGACGTTAGCGTGACAACCTTTTGAGACCGATCCAGTAATCTTGGTAAAGACGACTAAACCATAAAAGGTATTTAAATAGGCAGGCCGACCAAGTACCCTATTTTCCTACCCGAGACTATTTCTATGACCTTGACGACCCCTATTCCTTATAGTTGAGAACTGTCCCGTCCGGCCCTAGACTCTCTTATATTGATCTCCTTCGCTTATTTACATATACTTTTAGTTAGCTTTCTTGCCTTTATCTTGTTTCTTTTATTCACTTCTAACTCAATCCTTAAAAACGACGACCTTAGTAGATTTAGAATTGCGACCTTAGATCAAATTGAATTAGACTACCTCCCCGTGAATTCGATCCCTGACTTGCCACTAGCTATTTATAGTTAGTTTAGTTGGAGTTATAAATATTATCTGATAACAGTTTTAGCGCGACATAAAATCGTTCATCAGTACCTCAAGCCGACTACTCCTCATTAATTCTTGAACAAGAACGGGTTTTGTGAAGTCCCCTAAGAATCACAAGTTTGTATATAATTCTAACTCATTTGACTAATGTTCGATAGATATTAGTTTGCATGGAAATTGGTTAAATTAACGATAATGAGGTCGAATTTTTGTTTGGCCAATTGAATCATTAATTAAACCAATTCCCATTTCTTAGTTAATTTTGTAAACTTTTAGTGCAATTTTTATCAATGAGAGGGTGAGGGAGGGATTTAATGTGTTGTGAATTGTTTTTGTAAGTTGAAATGAAGGAAAAACGGAAGAACGATAATGGAGAAGTGAGAAATCGAGCAAAGAGTGAAGATTTTGAAGCAAAAGGGTCGAAAAAGACGAGTCACGCTCGTGAGATTAGGTTTCACGCCCGTGAAAGTTCAAGCTAAGCAAAGGAATCACGAGAATCAAGTTTCACGACTGTGAAACCCATCTCACGGTCGTGAAACAAGTTTCACGGTCGTGAAACTGATCTCACGGTCGTGAGATGGAGAAAAACAATGCAGTAACTTATCAAGAACAAGTCACGGTCGTGACTTCAATCTCACGGTCGTGAAGTAATGTTTCACGGTCGTGACTTACTTTTCACGCCCGTGAAACTCTATGAGGCGAGATTCTTCTTCTTTCTTATCTCCTTTCTTTCATTCCCTCATCTTCTTCAACAACAAACACAAACACACACATTATAACCTTATCTCACTAAAAACCACTAAACTCCCTCAAATCTTCACCAAACTCCATCAAATCTCCCACAAATTGTCACAAAAAGTCTCCTTCTTCAATTAAAAACACATTGAGAACCATTTTTTTGCCTTACAAACACCAAAAAACCCAGAAAAATTGATTTTCAACCCTAGGTTTTGAAAAATCCGAAATTTGAGATCTATTTTTTGGGTTAGTTTTTTGCTTTCTACTCCAATAGAAAGTTGTTTTGGGGCTAATTGAAGGTTTTTCTAGCGTTTTCAATCGTTTTAGAAGCTTCCTTTTAGCAATTTATTTTTTGGGAAAAAGCTTGCTTTAAGATAACAATGGCAGGACAAGGAAAGGGGAAAGCGGCGGCGGCAAGAGCTACAAAGAGGAGGAGAGGCAGCGGGTCCAACAACCCGGACGCAAACGAAGATTTGGAGATTGAGCAACTTCCGGGTTTTCCGGAAATCGTCTTTGAGACGGATGCTCAAAGACAAGCCTTCGCAGCTATTCAAGGGTTGGAGATGGAGCCCACTATTTTTCTGTGCCACGACATCATACGTCGTCTCGGCTTGACGGAAGATATGCGTAATTTTTTCGCGGTCTCAGGTATGGCTACTTTATTCTCGATGCATGAGCTCTCCTACCGGAGTCTCACGCTAGAACTTTTAAGTAGTTTGAACAGTTTGGTAAATGCTGAGAATGTACCGTGTTTTAGTTTTCGTCTTGCTAATACTTCGCATGTTGTCCCTATGGTTGAATTTGCTGCTATCCTGGGGTTAGATTTCCCTTCTAGAAGGGATACTGTAGAGCCAAAGGGCTATGATTTGAGCCCGCTTTGGATGGCCTTAACCGGGAGGGTTTTGACCGATTTCCGTAGGAATTCGGCCCTCCTAATTCACCACCATGTGCCCCGTTTTTGGCACAGGTTAGTGTCTGGCACATTCCTAGGTCGGCAGGAGCCGAACAACCTCACCCAGCTTGACTTGACCCTTTTAGAGTCGCACTTGAATGTGCAAGGGTCTAGGGATACCTTCACCTTCCTCATAATGAATGAAATTTATAGGAGGTGGAGGAAGTTGGGTAGGACCACCGTAGCACGTAGACAGATGGTGGTCATGGGGGGTTTGGTTACATTTTTGGCTAAACACTTTGACCCTGATTTTAACAGTGACGGGACGTACGTGGCTTTGACCGGGGGGACACTTCTGGACGAGACTTCCCTAATCCACTCGAATTGGATTAGGCTTGACCGGGATAGGAGTTTTCTTTGGGTGATTAAGGGTGCAACCCCTTTTTACCTACCTTGTCATAGACTCCCACCTTTTTCACCTAGGGATAACACTATGGAGAGGCGACCCAGCTACCTGCTGCCAGTGACGATGGCAGGTGGTAGAGCCGCTTCTAGTGGTGCTAGGGAGGAGGGAGAGTCTTCCCAGCCTCGACCCCGACCCACATCTAGACCGAGTCAAAGTGCACCCCAGGTAACACTGCCTGTTCCCCCTTTCCCCCTACCACATTTGCAGTTTCCCTACCCCCCACCCAGTTACGTGAACATTCCCCCCTACCCCTTTGACTACCAGGAGTATGTTCACCCCGACTCTATCATCTCCCCCCAGGGCGACTACCTGACCGGTCTAATGCAGAACATGCATTTGAACATGCATGAAGACCGGGTTAATAATTATTATGCCTCGTACCCGAATTATTTTTTGCTGGCCAACCAAGGGTATATTGACCTTAACGGTTTGTTGCCAAGCTGGGCTCAACCCAATTTTTTGTTTCCCAACCATGGAAACCAGGGAGGGGGAGGGGGCATGGAGACCGGGGGCGACCAAGGGAATAGGGAAGAGGGTGGTGGTGGTGGTGGAGATGATGAGGATGAGGATGAGGATGAGGACGTGATGGAGACCTTTTGAGAAGGTTTTTTGTTTTTGTTTGATAATTGGTAGAGTCGGAGTGGTGTCTAGGTGGCTTGTTTTGCATCTACCCCCTCCCCTCTAGTGTGTGTCTCCTCCTCTCCTCTCATTGATTGTTATGATTTGTTTCTCTAACTTGTAATTTTTGTGTTGTGTTGGTTGGCCTCGGCAACATTGGAGGCGGGTGTCCATCCCATCGGACACCAATATTTTGCTCCTACTTGAAAAATCCAAATTGACAAACAACCATGCATTTAGCTATTCTCATGCATCACGTAGTTAGGTGTCATTTTTAGACTTTCCCGTGGTTGGCACCCCATGAGGGGCATTGCTTTTATGCATTTTACCGCCACGACGAGACTCCGATATGGCACACTAGACTTTCTTGTGGGAGGTACCCCCATGAGGGGCTTGCATTTATGCACCTTACCACCACAACGAGACTCTAGATTAGCATATAGTGTAATTTGCATTTACTTAGATCATGCACTTGTATTATATCATTTTGCATTTAGCTTTAGGAATTTTATTTAGTTCATGCATTTCATTTAGAATTAGTTCTTTTGCTTAACTAACCCTCTTGTATATATTGTTCATTTTGTGAATATTCATCAAAAATCAAAAACCCCAAAAACAAGTTTTTATTTTTCAAAATATTTAAAAAAAAAACACCAAAACCATGTTCTTTCCTTTTAAGAAAATCATTCAAAAACCCAAAAACATGTATTTTATTTTTTTTACTTTCAATAATCCTACTTCACACATTGAGGACAATGTTTGTTCCTATGTGGGGGATGGGAAACTATTTTCATAGTTTTTAATTTTTGAAAAAAGAAATCCAAAAACATGTTTTATTTTGCATTTAAATTATTCAAAAATCCAAAAAATTTGAAAAATTTGAAAAATCCTACAAATTAGCTTGTTTATATCTTACTTTGTATATATATTTGCATTGCTTTTTCTTCTAACCTCCATACATAGGTCCGCTACACATCGCTTAAGAGACTTATAGAAGGGATTAAGAAGACCGCCATGGTATGATCGTTCTTATTCTTTCCCCTTCTTTCTTTCTTTACTTCTTATCACATGAGGAGTTTGGAGGAATGGTTGATGATTGCGATGTTGATTTTGATGAATTGGCGGTTGTGTGACTTATGTGCTGTTAGGGGGTTTCATTAGATTAATTGTCACGTAGTTCACTAGAGCATTTGCATTAGTTTGTATATATGTTGCTAAATTCTAGATCATGGCATATAGTTGCATTTAGGAAAACTTTTTGGAATGCCTAATTTGGAAATTGAACAAGCTTGAATAGACCCTTGTAGATACTCTTTTTGCTTAGCACTTTGCCTATTAAAATAGATTTTGAAACACCTTTTAATGTGTATTTTTAGTATAATTTTCGCACCGTTTCCTAGAGCCTAGTCAAGGGCTTGCATTTACCATCTTGACCATCCCCATGGTGTGAAAAATTCCTTGGTGAACGCTTTCCTAGGTGACTCTCGAGGCCATGTAATTGTCCAATCATCGCATTTCACTACTTTTGACAAAAAGGAAATTTTCCATCACTAGTCAAAAAAAAAAAAATGAGTTCAAACACAATTGAAAAGAAAAGCTTGAAATTTTGTATATCTTTGCCTTAGTCCTAGCTTATGGAGTGCATATGGAGACTTCTAGGCTCTTCTAGAGTACCCTCGATACATATGGGGTCGCTCTCGATGTCGCTACGGCGAGAATTTGCCTATTGTTGGTCTCCCTCCGCCGCACACCTATCGCTAGGCTACTTTGCTCTCAAAAGGCACCCAAATCAAGCACCAAAAAAATCAAAAACAAAAAGAAAGAAAAAGAAAAGAAAAAGAAATCAAATAAGAACTCAAACATCTCGTTTCCTTACATTTCTGATGATTACTCCTACGTTACATGGCTAAGAGGGGACGACCCTTTCTTTCACTTAGGTGAGAAGCGGAATTCCGATCCTACAGTGTCTTCTAACACCATGGGGCCCTCACTTTCCATCCCGCCTTTATCACCCTTGACAAAGTTTTCTAGTGAACGTGAACGAATATACTAATTTTACACAATAAAGAGGTGATTTATTTCTATATAGGAATTTTCATGCTTGAGATTTTTCCATTTTAGATGAATCCCGGCGCATGGATGAGGCATGTTGCCATTTGCTTTTGTAGATGCATACATTCTCATTTGTTTTGTGTGCTTTATTGCCTAAAATGCATCGAAGTTTTGGCAAGACCCCACTTGCCTTGCAAGAAGGTGTCCTACCTCATGGATACCTTGTTGTGAGTTGAAGGGACGGAGCAAGGCCCGTTAATTGCCTTGTATCGGTTAGGTTTAGAGTAGTTAATTAAGGGTCTTGACTATTGTTCATCCTTGCTCGGGACGAGTAAGGGTTTGGTTTGGGGAGATTTGATATAGTGTCATTTCACCCTACATTTTCACCCTTTTTTGTCTCGTTTTGCTTGCCTTTAACGCTCCCTAGGAGCGTTTCTACGTGTTTTACCTTCTTCTAGCATATTTCTCGCTTTTATCGTGTTTTTGTAGGTAAACCGTCAATTGAGGCGATTTCTACCTACTTTTGAGCAACAAAGAAGAAGGTGAATCATTCGGAGGATCCACGGCATACCTTGGGGGCCCCGCATACCCTTGGGGGCCCTACTCGACGCGCCAAAGCCCTCCCGAGTCAAGGCAAGCGAAACCGAGAAGGATACAACAAAGTCAAGCGAAGGAAGAAGGGGAATGAGCAGCTCACGGTCGTGAAATGCATCTCACGGTCGTGAGATGCTTTACCAAAAAGATGGATTTTCGTGGATTTGGTCTCACGGCCGTGAAACTCATTTCACGGTCGTGAAACCTCAGTCACGACCGTGAGTCACGGTCGTGAAATGCACTTCACGGTCGTGACTTGTCCGTGAAACATGACCTTGCTCTGCCAATTCCTTCACGACCGTGACTTGGAGTTTCACGGTCGTGAGACGTGTTTCACGACCGTGAAACTCATTTCACGGTCGTGACTTGGCCAGTCCATGAAGCTTCTCGAGGCCCATCTTTCCTTCATTTTGTAAACCTATAAATAGACCCTCTCATGTAATTAAAGGGCACGAAACCCTAGATCTGAAACTTCCATAGAATTAGTGTTTAATCTTGTATTAATCCTCCTTAATTAAGCAAATTAGTCGGTTAATTAGTGATTTCGACTTGGTTTAGTGTATGAACTTGGGTTATATTCAAAGATTTGTGACAAAATCTTGGTATTTTATATCAAAGTTCTCATCTTTCTCCAAGTTGGTATAATTTCTCTACTTAATCTTGCCTTTAATTAAGTTTTCATTTCAATTATTGTTATCTACTTATTGTTAATTAGAAAATGTTTAATGTTGTTGTTGATTTCCTTTTGCAATCTTTAGTAAATGTTGAATCCCCTTTGAATATGAGTGAGTAGTGATTTATCTAGGATTAGTGGGGGATAATGGGTTTTAATCAGGGTTAATCTTTGTTTGTCGGGTTAAATTGTTGATTAATTGTCTTTCTTCCAACTTTTGCATACCATATGTTTGATGAAATGCTTGCTTGACAAACTTGCATGATTCATGTTTATCATACATTTCCGTAAGATCGATAGCCTCGGAATATGTTAGGATTTGCATATAGTTGGTGTATCGACCGTGTTTACGCGAGAGCTAGCTTGGTTCGGTATATGGGAGGGATTGTAAGAACGAGAGTCTCAATCCACCGCGCCCAAGTTTGACTACCCATTAACAATGAACCCGACTCACTAGAACCCAAATTACCCATTTGAACCCACCGATCCTAGACCTTTCTCTTATTGATTCTTATTTGATTATTTTCCTCATCTTAGACTCTTTTTCTTTGTTTTTAATTGTTTTTTTTAATTGTTGTTATCTTAGTCTAGTCTTCAAACCCAAACCCAATTACTTTGTGACTTGTAAGATACTCTAGCCAACTTTTAGATCATTTCTAAGCAACAACCGTCCCTGAGATCGACATCCCTTCTTACACAACTATTTTCACTATATCAGTATACTACCGTTGTTCACATTGCGAAAGACTCTAGGAAGGAAAAAGGCATATTTAGATAGGCAAAAAATAAAAAGTCGAGAAAATATTTGTCCGAATCCTTAAAAACTGAGGGTTGTAGCCACGATTCAAAACAGCCGAAAAGTGATCGACAAACTTCAGCCGAAATTTTATTATTAGAAGATGAATGAATTTTTACAAGAGCAAAGTCAAGATGCTCTCGATACTCATAAGGCAAGAAGGGATTCCCTTCAAACAGGAAGATAAAGTACAAGGATGAATAAAAGGTTATTGCCAAACCACAAAAATATTAATTGTGAAAGTAGCAGCAAGAAATCAGCAATCACGGACTCTAAGAGTAATACTTCGTAGACAGTCAAATACAGACATCTCAGCAGCTTTGAGAAGAGATTGATTTCACACAAGTGAAAGCTCCCCAGCAGCAATGGATCGCTTCACCAATTTAGCCCAAGATTCATTTGTTTCAGTTATAACCTTCAGAGCATAATCCTGCATTCACTGTCGTAGGTCAAAATACAGTAATTTCGCAAAAGGGTGGCACTGTTTTTAAATATAAAAAAGAGTGATCGATTAAGGGACCTAGAGAAAATTTAGATGAACACCATTAGTAGTAATCAACTCTTGGATTAAACGCTTGCTTCGTACGAGTTCATAATATAGTGGATTGGTGATGATTTTACGTGTATTTTGAGATTTGCCCTCACTCCCTCAGTGACTTCATGGTAATAGAGTCCTATACCAAGCATGTTTTCTTCAAATAATCAAATAAGTATAAGGGCACCACTTATTAGAACCCGCATAGGTGGTATACTGGTATAAAGTTGGTGAGGGATGAGCATCGATAGATGTCGTTTGTTGGCATGGGGAATTCAGGATCTCTAACAATTAAGTTATTCACAGCTCTATACCACTTGCTCTGATGTGATTGCCGTCTGATAGTTAATATGTTACATGGTTTATTTGCGTGATATTTCATTTTCGATTTTTCTGGCATCTTTTATAAAATATTCAGTGCAATTGGCGGATAATCAATAACTTGTAATAGAACAGGTTACAATATTGTCGTCCTTATTTTGATATGAAAACAAAAAAAGAAAAAAGAAAAAAAAATAACGTAATTGGAGAAAGAAAACTCAAATAATTCAATCAAATAACAAACTTTATGTAATTAACACAATGAAAACAAGCACTTGTTTGATATGTGAATTAAAATATATGCAATTGAAGAATTTGAAGATATCTTGATTAGGTTTTGAGAGGGAGAGAAAAAAGATATTCTAGTTTTTCTTTTAGTGGAAGGGTAGCGTATGGAAAGTTTATGAAAAAACTTACTCTATGATTTAGTAAAAAGCGTATATATAAAATAGCAATTACGAATTGTATAAGTCATCACCCTTCCTTCCTCCAACCACAACTACCGGAATCTCTGCCCAACAATACCCTCAATACCACTTTATCAACTACACTAAACCCAAGCACGCCCTAAAGATTAATAGGACGGAGAGGTCTTATTGTGAAGAACAAGTCTTCATACTCCCCAACATGGAGCAGTCCATAAACCATTTCAAATTTCCCTAACAAAACATTCTATTCGGTCATAAAGCTCAGCACTTTGGAACCAGCTGAAAGACAGGCAAGGAAATGAATAAGGAAAAAAAAGTACTTAGCCACTGACTAGTACATACACAACGGTACTCTTGCAAAGGCAAAGAAGAAACAGAAAAACTGGCAGTACCTTGTTAGCCGCCTTGTTGCCAAGACCAAACCTGTTAGCTGGCTTTCCATCGGGGATCTTGTAATCTCTAAACCAGTCCCTGATTGCTGTTAAAGTTCCCTGTCAAAAAATGTCGGGGTTAATCTCAGTCCAAATTTCAGTCGAGACTGATAAACAATGTGAGCGATAATAACAAAATATGGATGTTATAGACATAAACACATCAAATTCATCTGAAAATTAGATATACAAGTAAATAAACGGAGCGTTCAGAAAAATATATATAAAATATGGGTAATCTGATTAAGTTCAGAAGTTTTTATATCCACATTATGGCACATCAAATAATTTAGTTGAACTTCCAATGTATTAAGGATTAAAAGTTTAAAACGTACGACAGATACAATTTCAAATACAAGAACAAGTGCAGTAAAGTATGACTAAGTAGCAGGTGATACATACAGGGAAATGCTTCTCCACATCGTCAATATCATTCACAAGTGAAGCTTTTGGATCATCCAATGAAATTGCAATTATTTTCCAGTCAAGCTCCCCTTCATCAATCATAGCAAGGGCAGCTAAAGGTTTAACTTTCAGAATCTCCCCAATATTCCTTTGCTTTTCACCAATTTCAACGACGTCGACTGAATCTCCCAAGAAGATAATTGGCAATGATATAAATCACAAAATAAATCATCGATCATTCAATAACTAGGCTGCAATAATCGTGTTCATTACTCACCAGGATCATTGTCTCCAAAAGCACCTTCTACTTCATCATTAGCAAGTTTTGGATCTTCCCATGTTTGTGGCAATAGGCCATAATTCCAATTTATATTGTAGCTGACAGAAGGTATCCATGAAAAGCATTATAGTGATAAGCACATAGAAAAGCTTATGGGCTGGGGAATAATAACATAAAGAATGTCTTTTCGTGAAGTGGTGTGGCGACCTATACTTAATTCCATGCTTAACAGCATCTCTGCCAAATACTTAATTCCATGCTTAACAGCATCTCTGCCAAAGTAACTACAGAAACCGTGCACAAGTGGATTTACGAGGGCAAAAGAGGCACCAAGTCTACTCATTCTAGGTTATTCTTTGTTATTAGAGAAGATAGCATATTGACGTAACTCAAAAGATATGAAACCATCCAAACCACTTTTTTCCTCATAAGAATAGGAAAGAGGATTTAAACTGAAAGTTCAGCCTTCGCTTACTTGCTACATAACCTTCCTCTAACAGAATGGGAAACAAAATAAGTTCATAAAATTTAGGGTCAAGTAACAAAAAGTACTTTTCCAGTTTCTCTATAGCACTTTTGAAATCATATATCTCATACAAATTTTCATCAAATATGCTACCACGCATGGACATTTCTTCTAAATTTCCTACCAAAAGCCGATTTTGACCAAAAACAGAAGTCACTTTTAGGCATACAGCATACCTCGAATATTAATCACTAGAAAACATTTTTTTTTATTTCCCAAAACTGGCTTTTGTACAAGGTTTCAAGGAAATGTTTATATTAGGCACGAAATTTGGAGAACATTTACATAATGTATATGTTATGAAAAACAATGGCATAAGAGTACTCCTCCGATCTAGTGATTTCTTTACAATTTGTTTTGGCACGACAACTAAGGGAAGGAAAAAGGGAATATGATTTAAGGGATATAAAAAGAGAAAAAACACAATTGCACATGAGAAGAATCGTTAACTTTAATCAAATAATCTAATTGTTTTTTTATTTTAAATATCAAAGGCCTATCTTACGGGTAGTATCGCAGCTTTCCCTTTTTCGTATCCTGCTTTATAGGAGTGTAAGGTTCATCCGTAGCAACCTCCATCTTGGCACTTGACTCCTTTGGTATTTCGACCACAAAATTGAAAACACCATCTCCTAGATGCAACGGGATATCGTGCCACGGGGAGACCTACATATTGAGTACTTATCATGATCTATATCATTCGATTATATCCCATGAAGAAATGTATAAGAAGAGTATATCATCAATGTTATAACTTTGTTTTGGAATCAAACAACATACACGTCTTGTTAAAAACACGTGTACAGGTTCAAACAAGTTACACTAAATCGACTGTCAGCCGATTAACCTGATTTAACCTAATCAGCCAGCTTTTGTAACGATTGTGAATTGAAAGTGATAGGTTCTTGTTAGATGACAGAAATAGGGGCATGTTTAAAAACCGAACGCCAAGGAGAAAAACAAGACAAATTCTTAAACGAAAGCATCCATATAAAGCTTAACGCAGGTCAAATATTGTAAATGGGACAAAAGTATAATGCCTTGGGAATAACAATAAATTTGGGTTATTTATACATCCAGCACAAATTCTTGTTTCAAATGGGGCGACCAGTCTTACTGCTTCGGACGGGTCAAGCCCCCTCACAAATTCCCCCCCCCCCCCAACCAACAACCAACTTGCCCCACTCGCTCTTTTGTGGGGAGGCTTGATCCGTCTGAAAACAGTAAGACGGGTCGCCCCGTCTGAAGCAAGACCTTGTGATACATCCAGTGTTAGGAGAGACTAATTGGAAGGAGAATAACATAAATAAAGAGGAAAAGAAAGAGACCTTTTTGCCGGATTGGTCGACGAAGAAGACGCGATAATCGAGGGTCTCAGGAAGGCCTTGGGATTGAGAAATGAGTTGGTCAGGTCGATAAATAGAACGGCAAGTGAAGTGTTTTTTGGATAAGGTAGGGAAGAAGGTCAGAGATAATCTCTTAGAGGCGGAGGAGGAGGATGATGATAGGAATGAAGGTGGGCGTTTGAAGATGAATGATGTCGTCGTGTTTGTGGTGGTGGCTGCTGCTGCTGCTGTTATCACTCTCGCCATTTTTATGAGCTTTCTCTCTCTTCCCTTTCTTTTTATCCTCTTCTCCTCTCACTTAGTCACTATGTTTTATCAATGTATGTATGTGTTGCTTCTTCATTGGCTCGCATTTTATGTACCTCTTCGCCCTTTCGTCGTTATGCTTCATCGACGGAGCAAAAAAATCCGATTATTCTAACCGATTTAATATTCATTTCAAAAAGTTGAATATCCGATCCGATTAGAACTTTTCGGTTGAATATGTGATCCAAAATTTTTAGATAACGGTTCGTATTCGGACATCAAACTTGATATGTTCGGATATCCTATCCTATCTGAATAAAATATCTGACTTCTTATTTAAGTATTGGGCTTTCAATTTTTTAGGCCCAAGTTAGATTATCCTAATAAAAAACTATATCTAAGTTCAAAACCCTAATTTTTATATGCAATTCAACCAACATTTGAAGTTTCGTTATTCTCTCTATAGTTTCATTCATTAAGCAGAAGTTATCAACTGACTAAAGATTCTTAATCTTGTTTTTCTATCATTCCTTTCATCAGCAGCACTAAACCTACCTATCATTTACATCACTAAACCAAGTTGTCAAAACTATTTTTATGGAGATGTGTTTAAATTGGCAGTGTAAAACCCAGGAAGCTGCATGAATGCAACTGAGTTTCAGACTGATTTTAAAAATAGCAAATGGACTCAACAATTTGTGAATTTTTGTGACAAGTAATTTTGAGATGTTAATGACTATTGTTTCAAAGTTCAGGATTTTAGGAGGACTTTTAGTATTTTTAGTGCTAATAATAACACCTCAAACTGTCAAAAATGGACCCTGTCAAAGACTCATAACTGCAACTCAACTGGAACAAAGATATTAGCTATTGAGTTGACTCTCATAGCTTAACACAGGAAGACAACTAAATAAGTTAACAAATTTAAGCCTCAAATCCACATATTAACACAGGATTGAAGGATTAAATTTGAACAAGACAACACAACTAACTCACAAACAAGCACAGAGTTAATCTACTTATGCCAAACAAACTTTAATCTACCACTCACAGCTTAAACACAGTATGGTAATTACGCCTAGCTCAAACTACAGCAATACACAACTTTGAAGGTTGAGAAATGTTTTCCCAAGATTTTGTTTTTAATTCATTCCAGCAGTCTGATTTCATACAATGACAGCTCAGCCTTTATACAGGCTATACAATTGGATCTTGACCTTTGGATGTAAGTATCATCTAAAGTACCTAAAATACTCCCAACAACTAGTTTAACTAATTCATAAAGTCACCTAATGCAGACGAGCTTAACAGCTGCAAAGTAGAATGTAACAACCCGAAAAGTACCCAATTTTTCTAGTAAAAATATTTACTAACACTTTTCAGCAGACTTAAGTTTTTAAAATAGAATTTATTGTTTCGAGTCGTATTTTGAAATTCCGAGTTCGTATTTGGAATTTCTGAGAGATTTTATGAAAATCCCGTTTTTAGTCATCTTTGACTTTTCATGACTTTTTAAGTCGTCTTTGACTTTTTCCTGACTTTTTAAAGTCGTCATTGACTTTTCTTGACTTTTAAGTCGTCATTAACTTTTCTTGACTTTTAAGTCATCTTTGACTTTTCTTGACTTTTAAGTCGACTTTGACTTTCGTTGACTTTCCCGACTCGCATTGTAATTTTGAAGACCGAAATTTTATTTAAAAAATAATATTTTTAATTTATTTTTATTTAGATTTATTAGAATTTATGATAATTTAATAAAATTATTTTGAATGTATTCGGAATTTATAATAAGGTTTTACGGTTTAAACCCGGGAATCATTTAACTATTCCCGACTCATCGTAAATCCCGAAACAAACCCGAAACTCGACTTTGGCATGAGTCACACGCCCATGTCATCGTTTTCCACTCACTTGAGATATTTTAATTGTTTCGATTAAACTAATACAAATATCTTAGATATTTATTAACTTTATCGATCAGTTAACGAAAATTACGCAAAACGCTCGAAATCAGACCCGGTTCTTGCCTATTCCACACGGCTCTTCCACCCTCTAATAGGGCTTGATATTTTCATTTCTTTTGATTATAATAACATAATATCGTGATATTTAATTTAATTAACGTAATATCTAATTAATTACGGTAATATAATTATTATACCGAGTCAATTCCGTAACAACAATTTCAAAACCCGACGCCATACTCCCTCTATATTTACACGGCTCCCTCACCCTCCATTACTCACTAACAACTTTTCATTTTACAACAAATCAACTTAAGATCAAATTAATCGTTCTTCATCGTTCTTGAACGTTCTTCGTCGTTCTTCATTTGTTCTTCATCGTTCTTGAGCAAAATCATCATAAAACCTTCATTTCTTAATTAAATCCGTCCTAACTTATATTTCTAGAATTCCCTCTTCGCTCTCCATCTTCAAGTACGGTTTAATTTCAAATCCGACAAAATCGTTTTCAACACTTTAATTATGGAAAATCAAGTTTTAATTCTAATAAAGTTATTCGTGTCATTTCTTATAGGGGAAGATTTTGAAGACGAGTTTGGTGACTCGTATATCTTAGGAGAAGACTAGAAGACGGGTTTCTTATTTCTTAGTTCTTATATTTTGGTGCTACTTGATTTTGTGCTATCTAAGGTAACGATTCCGAGTTACTCGACGAATATATGTTACATAGCTTTTGTTTCTTTTGTTTTTGTTTAGTGTTCTTGACATATTTGATGATTGTTCATAATCATGATTTTTGTATGCATGATGGATGAATTGGATGTTAAAATGGTTGTTTGTTAATTAAAAACATGTTGGAAATAATTTGTTGTTGGATGTTGTTGAAGCCGTGCATGGGGCTGGAAAAATCAGCCCAAACCGGACCCAAACCAGGCCGGTTCAGGCCGGTCCAGGCCGGTCTGGGTTGGCCATGGTGGGTCCGGGTTTTGGTCTTTGGGTTGTGTCGATGTTTGATTGTTATGTTGTTGTTTTGACGGGTTTTAATTATGTTAAAGCATGCGGGAAATATTAGGAAACGGTTTTTTAGTAAAGTCGTTAAAACAGCCCAAAACAGCCCAACCAGGCCCGTGGGCCCAGTCCAGGCCCAGGTTAAGTCCGGCCCAAAATCAGCCCGTGGGTCTGCAACGGGAGTATGTGACCAAGCCAAGACACGAGCCATGACACGAGCTCAAGACAAGACACAAACTCAAGACAAGACTCAACATCAAAACAACAACCTACATTGAGACAACACCATGACCAGCTATGACAATGTTCTATTCAGTCCAAGCCACAACCACTTCAAGCCTGCTAAGACAACACCACCACAACCAGAACAACGCCTAGCCATCCACTTCCCAAGACTAGGCCACAACAAAGCTCAGCCAACAGCCCAACAAACCCAACACAACAAAAACATCCCCCAGCCAAAAACAGCCTATCACAGCCTTTCTAAACAAGGTCCATGGGGCCCCACACAATCAAACAAGCCTAACCAACCCTCAAACCTATGTCTTGGGAAGGTCCTCTACAACTTGCCCCAGGACTTCCCCCCCCAGAAACAAACACACAAAAAGTTAGCTTAGGGACAACTACAAACTGTCCAGGAATTCAGCCTTTTGCAGTAGTTTAAATGTCACTATCAAACTTTCCTATTTTGAACAAACAAGCTCGAGGATCTTTTAGCAGACCCTTTGGCATTCATCCCACTTCAGTTGAGCTCAAGATTCAAGCCTGGAAGTCCACTCCTCCACCAGTTTCAACCTAAACAACCCCATTAAGGCAGATTGTCTCATTAGACTGCTTTTCTACTTTATTGCTTTAATTCTGAACAATGTAGCGGTTATTTCTGTTTCTTTTGCAAGCCAATTGTGGCCCTAGGATGTATTGAACGAGTAGGATGTAATCTCCTTGCCTATATAAGGCCATTTCCTAATGAATGAAAGACGGATTGGAAGTAAAACATAAAACTGAAACCTTGTTTCTGTTGCATCTCTTGGCTGTGTGCTTGAGACAACTTCCTTTGCTTTGTGCTTGGAAGTGAGCTTGGGTCATTAGCTGTGTGCTGGGATCAAGGTTCAACCCTCAACCATTGGCTTTGTGCTTTGGTTAAGGTCCTATCCTTGTTCTTTAACAATCAATTCAAACAGAAACAGAGTACTTGCAAGTGTCTTAATCTTAGCTCAATTTGTCATTGTTTAATTGTCTTTTCTGAATAGTTTCAGTGCAAATTGGTTATCAGAGCTTTGGTTTGTGAGTTCATCTACCTAACTACATTAAAAACACAAAATACAACCATGAGTGAAGAGAGAATCACAGGTATTGAAAACACCGTTCAAGATCTTGTCAGAACTGTAATGGAGGTCTCTAGATCTGTCAATGAACTCCTTGAGGGCCAACAGAACAATGATACAAGGGGAGGCAGAGGTCGAGGAAGAGGAGCACCTTTCCCACAACGTGGAGTAAGGAGGAGACAACCTGTAGATCAGTTTGAAATGTCAGATTCAGATGGCTCAGATCACAATCTTCTCAGACACCAAGACAAAGATATCAAGGTAGAGATTCCTGACTTTCTAGGTAGCTTGAACCCTGATTATTTCTTAGATTGGCTAAGGTCTGTAGAAAGAGTCTTTGAGTTTAAAGGATACACTGATAGAAAGGCTTTTAAGGTTGCTATCATGAAACTAAAAGGCTATGCCTCACTTTGGTATGTAAACATGAAAACCTTGAGGGTTAGAGAAGGGAAAGAACCTGTAAAGTCATGGCTCAAACTGAAAAAGAAAATGAGAGCTAAGTTTGTCTCTAGGGACTACACTCAAGACATGTTCATTAAGCTTACTCACCTAAAGCAAAACCAAAGACCTTTAGAGTCCTACCTAAGAGACTTTGAACAACTCACTTTGCAATGTGAGGTTGTTGAGAAATCTGAACAAAAGATAGCAAGGTTCTTAGAAGGGTTGGATGAAAGGATAGCTAGCAAAGTCAGGCTACAAAACATATACTCCTTTGAGGAAGCTGTCAACTTGTCTTTAAGGGTAGAAAAATTGGGAAAAGGAAAGGCCAGTGCTTCTAAGACACCTTCCAGAACCCCCACCTTCAACCCTTTTGTAGGAGTTAAGATAGGAGAACCTGTGGTTCCTGTTAAGACTCCTTTCAACCTTGATAAAGGCAAGGCTGTTGAGGCAGGCCAAAGGAAGACTAACCCTCTCAAAAAGTGCTTTCAATGTCAAGGGTATGGACATTTTGCTAGAGAATGTCCATCTAAAAGGGCTCTGAGTACCCTAGAAGTAATCCATTGGGGAGATGATGAAGTGTTGGTCTGTGATGAAGAGATGGAAGAGCCTGAGGTAGAGGCTAGTGAGGAGTTGATAGAGCCTGATGCAGGGTTAAGTTTGGTAACATGGAGGGTAATGCATACTCAACCACAACCTTTGGAAGAGGACCAAAGACACCAGATCTTTAGGACCAGATGTACCATCAAGGGTAGAGTATGTAACCTCATTATTGATGGGGGAAGCTGCACTAATGTGGCTTCCAAAACACTGATAGACAAGCTAGCTCTACCCACCAAAGACCACCCCCTACCTTACAAACTCAGATGGCTAAACAAAGGGGCTGAGATCAAGGTGGATAAACAATGTGTTATACCTTTCTCAATTGGTAAAGGGTATGTGGATGAGAGTCTTTGTGATGTTCTACCTATGGATGCATGTCACCTTCTGCTTGGGAGACCATGGGAGTTTGATAGGGATGCCATACACCATGGGAGAGACAACACCTACACCTTCAAGTATGGGAAGAAGAAGATCACCCTAGCACCTTTACCACCTGCTTTAAAGATCAACCCAAACCCCATGAGTGAGGCTTCCAAAGAAGTCATGTTGATAAGTGAATCAGAAATAACACAAGAGCTAAGTGAGCTACAACCTGTATACATATTGCTAGTCAAGGAGACTGGGATGAGTATCATTGATATCCCTGAAGAGGTCAAATCTATCCTAGAAAGTTATGGTGATGTCTTCCCTACTGAGCTTCCTAGTGGACTGCCACCACTTAGAGGGATAGAGCACCACATTGACCTAGTGCCTGGAGCTATCTTACCCAACAAGCCAGCCTACAGGAGTGACCCTAAGGCTACACAAGAGCTCCAACTTCAAGTAGGTGAACTACTCAACAAGGGCTATGTCAGAGAGTCCCTCAGTCCTTGTGCTGTACCAGCCTTGCTTGTGCCAAAGAAGGATGGGACTTGGCGTATGTGTATTGACAGTAGGGCCATCAACAACATTACCATCAAGTATAGGTTTCCCATACCTAGACTTAATGATATTCTGGATGAGCTAAGTGGGGCTCAAGTGTTCACTAATATTGATCTGAGGCAGGGCTACCACCAAGTGAGGATAAGAGCAGGGGATGAATGGAAGACAGCTTTCAAGACTAAACATGGGCTCTATGAATGGCTGGTGATGCCTTTTGGGTTGTCTAATGCCCCTAGCACCTTCATGAGGTTGATGACAGAGGTCCTAAGGCCTTACTTAGGCAAGTGTGTAGTGGTTTACTTTGATGATATTCTTATTTACAGTTCAACTAAGGGAGAACATTTGCAACATCTGAAGTTGTTGTTTGAGGTCCTAAGAGAAAACAAGTTGTATGGCAAGCTAGAGAAGTGCACCTTCATGCAGCCTGAGGTTTACTTCCTTGGGTTCATCATCTCTAAGAAAGGGGTAGCAGTTGATCCGGAGAAAGTGCAAGCAATCAAGGAATGGCCCATTCCCCAAACTGTTACTGATGTAAGAAGTTTCCATGGGTTGGCATCTTTCTATAGGAGGTTCATACAAGGGTTTAGTTCAATCATGGCCCCTATTACTGAGTGCATGAAGAAGGGAGAGTTCAAGTGGAATGAGAAGGGTAAAAGGTCCTTCAATCTGATCAAAGAGCTATTGTGTAAGTCTCCAATATTGGTTCTACCAGACTTTAACAAACTCTTTGAGGTAGAGTGTGATGCCAGTGGTCTTGGCATAGGAGCTGTGCTTACTCAAGAAAAGAAACCTGTGGCATACTTTAGTGAGAAGCTAAATGGGGCCAAGCTTAAATATTCCACATATGACAAGGAATTCTATGCCATTGTGAGGGCATTGAATCATTGGGGACACTACTTGAAGCCTAAGCCTTTTGTGCTTCATTCTGATCATGAGGCTCTCAAATACATCAATGGACAACACAAACTCAACCCCAGGCATGCCAAATGGGTAGAGTTCTTGCAATCCTTCTCATTCTCCAGCAAGTATATAGAGGGTAAGAACAATGTTGTAGCTGATGCATTGTCTAGAAGGTCTGTAATGTTGACCTTCATGGAGCAAAGGGTGTTGGGGTTTGAATTTATGAAATAGCTCTATCAAGAGGACCCAGACTTCAAGCATGAATGGGAGGTACATCAAGAAGGGCAAGTCAAGAAAGGGAGCAAATACACAGCTCAAGAAGGATACTTATTCTATGGGAACAAATTATGTGTGCCTAAGGGACCTTATAGGGGACTACTGGTCAAAGAGGTTCACTCCAATGGCCTTGCTGGTCACTTTGGGGTACAGAAGACCTATGACATCTTACAAGATCAGTTCTATTGGCCTAAGATGCTCAGTGATGTGCAAGATGCCCTCAAAAGATGCAGATCTTGTCAACTAGCCAAGGCACACTTTCAAGCAGGCCCTTACACACCACTTCCAGTACCCAACAAGCCATGGGAAGATCTCAGTATGGACTTCATTGTAGCCTTACCTAGAACTCAAAGGGGAAAGGATTCAATCATGGTGGTTGTAGATAGATTCAGCAAGATGGCACATTTCATTGCTTGTAAGAAGACTGAGGATGCATTGGGGGTAGCTGAACTATACTTTAGGGAGGTTGTCAAGTTACATGGGGTCCCTAGAAGCATTGTCTCAGATAGAGACACAAAGTTCATGAGCCATTTCTGGAGAACCTTGTGGAAGCTATTGAAGACTAGGTTATTGTTTAGTACTTCTCACCATCCCCAAACTGATGGGCAGACAGAAGTCACTAACAGGACACTAGGAAAGATCTTAAGGAGTATTGTTTCTAAGTCATTGAAAGATTGGGATCTCAGGCTAGCACAAGCTGAGTTTGCCTTCAACAGAGCCCCCTCCAGCAGTACAGGTAAAAGTCCTTTTGAAACAGTTTATGGTACTAATCCTCTCATGCCTACAGACCTAGCACCAGTCAAAGGAAACAAGACAAGCTATGATGCAAAGAAAAGAGTTGAGCAAATGATACAGATTCATGAGCAAGTCAAGAAGCAGATTGAAAGGTCCAATGAGTTGTACAAGGCTAGGTCCAAGGGACCTAAGAAAGCAAGGGAATTCAAGGCAGGGGATCTTGTATGGTTGTATTTAAGAAAAGAGAGATTTCCAGACAAGAGGAGAAACAAGCTCATGCCAAGAGCTGATGGACCATTTGAGATATTGGAAAAGATAGGCACAAATGCTTACAAGGTGGATCTACCAGGAAGCTATGGTGTACATGGTACTTTCATTGTTGGAGACCTGAGTCCCTACCATGGTGAATCAGATGATGAAGGTGAGGAAGATTTGAGGGCAAATCCTTTTCAAGAAAAGGAGGTTGCAACAGGAGTATGTGACCAAGCCAAGACACGAGCCATGACACGAGCTCAAGACAAGACACAAACTCAAGACAAGACTCAACATCAAAACAACAACATCCATTCAGACAACACCATGACCAGCTATGACAATGTTCTATTCAGTCCAAGCCACAACCACTTCAAGCCTGCTAAGACAACACCACCACAACCAGAACAAAGCCTAGCCATCCACTTCCCAAGACTAAGCCACAACAAAGCTCAGCCAACAGCCCAACAAACCCAACACAACAAAAACAGCCCCCAGCCAAAAACAGCCTATCACAGCCTTTCTAAACAAGGTCCATGGGGCCCCACACAATCAAACAAGCCTAACCAACCCTCAAACCTATGTCTTGGGAAGGTCCTCTACAACTTTCCCCAGGACTTCCCTCCCAAGAAACAAACACACAAAGAGTTAGCTTAGGGACAACTTCAGACTGTCCAGATTTCAGCCTTTTGCAGTAGTTAACATGTCACTATCAAACTTTCCTTTTATGATCAAACAAACTCGAGGGCCTTTTAGAAGGACCTTTGGCATCCATCCCACTTCAGTTGAGCTCAAGAATCAAGCTCAGAAGTCCACCCCTCCACCAGTTTCAACCCCAACAAACCCATTAAGGCAGATTGTCCTATTAGAATTACTTTTCTGCTTTATCTACTTTATGTCAGTTTTCCTGCAAGTTTGTAGCTGTTATTTTGTTTCATGTTGTAAGCCTTTGTGGCCCTAGATATCTCCTAACGTCTGAGTTGTATCCTTGTTGCCTATATAAGGCCTTTACCTAATGAAATGCAAATCAGATTTGAAGTAAAACATAAAACTGAAACCTTGTTTCTGTTGCAATCTCTTGGCTGTGTGCTTGAGACAAATTCCTTTGCTTTGTGCTTGGAAGTGAGCTTGGGTCCTTAGCTGTGTGCTGGGATCAAAGTTCAACCCTCAATCATTGGCTTTGTGCTTTGGTTAAGGTCCTATCTTAGTTCTTTGTCAATTAGTCCAAACAGAAACAGAGTATTTGCAAAGTGTCTGAACCTCAATCAAATTGTCATTGTTTAGTTGTCTTTCTGAATAGTTTCAGTGCAGTTTGACATTACTGTATATTTTTCCAAAGTTGTATAATGTTTATGAAACATTAGAGATAAGAGTGATTCGTTAAATATACTTACAATAAGTTATAGATTATATTAATTATGTATGAGATAAACCATTTTACATACATGTAATTATAGATAGTTACTTAAAATGTTAAGTATAATTTATTTGTTATAAGATTGTATTTAATTGTTAAATATAACTTTATAAGCAAGATTACATATAATTTGTCACATGTCACACACATGACAAATGACAAAATGTGAAAGTTAAAATGGATCCCATTTTACCTCACCATAACCGGGTTTAGGGTGGTTGGGATTAGAGTGATTTATAGTCTTGTTTAAATGCTAAAACAACACATTAATACCCTAATTAGCCTAAAGCCACCCTAGTGACACGGGTAAGGGAAAAACCAAGTATGCTTGTCCCTTTCACCATGCCCCATGTCCAACGGCTCCTTAGGTGAGCAAGAGAGAATAAGTTCTCATCTTTTACTCACTTAATCTGATGCATGAGCATACTTAGAGCAAGCTAACGAAGTTCTCATAAGTCGAAATGTGGCTCAACTGATGAAAGGGTTCAAGTTTGGTTCAAGCTATGTCACAATGCTGAAATGGGAGAGCATTGAAGGGGAAGGCATGGTTACCAATACCGTGTAGAAAACACGGATTCCTAAACCGTGTAGTAGAGATACAGTTTCCTAAACTGTGTCGGATTAGTTAGCTAATAATATTATTATTTACTGTTTCGATTAAAGTTAGGAAAGCTCGGTTATTTCCTAATCCTAGTTTAGTCAAGTTAGCTAAAATCAGGTTATTATATTGCTATTAGGAATGATTACTACCTTTTTATTCAAGCATGGTTAGTGTAACACCCGTAAATGTATCCTATTTTTATAGTAAAAATATTATACGGATACTTTTTAGCGAAATTTAGATTTAGTCTAGAATATAATTTCCCGTGTCTATTTTAGAAAATCCGAGTTCGTTTCCGGACTTCACGCGAGATTCCGAGTGAGTTACGTCTTAAGGCGCTTATGGGCGTTTTCCCATATTTTTCCACTTACTCCCTCATACTCCCCTTAAACCCTAAACTCCCTCATTCAACCTACTCCTTCTTCCTCACCAATTAACATCCCAAAACCTAAGCTCCATACTTGATCAAACTCAAAATCGACACTACTCCTTCATTTCTTGCTCAATTCCGCTAATTTTCATCTCCATCTTTCCCTCTCATCGTCCTCTATCTTAATTGGTAATAAAATTACCGTCTTTCTCGCTTTTCAATTTATCCGTCTTTCTCAAAGGTGAATTATATTCATCTTTTGTTGTCTAATTGTAGGTGGTGACCTCCAAGACCTCGACAAAGACTAGTACTTGGTAGAAGAGGACCTAGACGAGGATTGAAGACGCAAAAAGTTAACGGTGAAGGGTTACTCGATATCATTACGTGTTTTAATGTGTTTTTTATGTTAGTAATCGTATTTAGAATAGGATGATTAGTCCTAGGAATTGTGTTGTTGATGGTAGTTGTTGTTAGTTGATAGTTGTTAATTAGAATTGATGATTGATGATAGTTGAGTTTAGTTAATGTTCATGGTGGATGAAGGATGATTTTCGTGCATATTATGTCCCAGCCGGTCGACCGGCTGGGAAGTGGCTGATGTGAAATTGTGTTACATAATAATTTTGATGATATGTAGGTCTCAGCCGGCCGACCGGCAGCCGGTTAGTCGACCGGCTGAGACACATCCCATATTGCCTTCATTTTCTCAAGTGACATTGGTTCCAGCCGAGTAGCCGGCAGCCGGTCCCTTTGAGCGGCTGGGACACGCTGTATATTCATTGTTTTTCATGATATATTGGTGCCAGCCGGGTAACCGGCAGCCGGTCCCCTTGACCGGCTGGCACACGCTGCCAATCCCTTTGTAATTCTTTCTTATGTTTTCATTTATAATATTTCGCATGGTTCGTTTATCGTATAAATTTACGTAATGACTTTAAATATTCATGTTTAGAATATATGATATTCCGTTCGCTTGTATTGCATGTTTTATGACGGTTTTTGATATGTCCCACTTTGAGTCGGTTTCTCATATGTCATGGTTTGAGCATGGATTGCTAAGTGCTTTGTACTCTCATTTCCCCGGCTACCTCTTCGTTCGTAAGGCTGGAATGTCGGAACGAGGAGTGTATCCTTACTACTTAATTTCATGTGTTAGTGGGCATATGACGACGTTGTTGGGAGGCGAACGCTTTGCGTTGATCGACCCGGCCGTCAAATGTTGTATACTTGCGAGGTGGTGTCATTGCATGTAGCGTACCGCTTGTTTATGATGCTTGTGCCCTTTCCGCCTCTTTCGTGAAGGTTGACCGAATTTGGGGTACTCGGCTTCTATTTGGTTGACCGAGTCTTCGATGCGAAACGTTTATCGCATGTCGAATCGGAAAATGTTATTTCGAGAGTCTGGCCAGGTTTAGACTAGGATCGGATATTTATATCGTCTATCTACCAGGAGGAATTGTGTCTACATATACGAAATGATGAATCGTGTATGCTTTCAGGGAAATGTTTATCCCGTGGATGCGATTTTAATCATAACGGCAATGTACATGGTGCTAGTGCGGGTCATTTACCGTGAGAGATGTTTTCAACGTATTCGTACGTTTGGATGGATGATTATATGATTGATTATTTGTGATCTTTGGATGACTTGGCATGGTTTGTTTGTCGAGTCTCAATCTTATCAAGCTTATGCCGCTAACGGTGAGATGCAAGCCCTAGTGAGTGTATGGTTGCCTAAGAGTGTCTTACTCGAGTCTATTTATAGTATGATGGTTACAGTTTTGTACTTCATGTACCGATATCTTTACATATTGAATTGCCTATTTACTCTTCTCGTACTTCACATGTATATTTATATATGCATGCTTCTACTTTTGTATTTCCTTTTAAGTTCGTTATTTGTGATATGGCTGGGAGAACCCGGAGTTATTCCCACTGACTGTGGCGTTCATGTTTTTCATGGATGAATAGGTTGCTTGCTTGGATGGATTTTGCTTGTTGTATTTTGGGTTCGGGTGTGAGCTAGCGGTTGGTCTTGACGAATCACCCCTAGCCGTTTATTAGCTAGTTGCTAAACAACTTTGATATTTGATAACATTTTGAGAGACTTCGTCTCTTTGTAGTATATTCTATTTTAGTTTTTATCTATTTGACATTCCTCGTACATTTATCTTGGCATGTAAAAAGTTTTAAAAACACCGTATTTTCCGCTATATAAATCACATGCTTGTTATGTTTTATTTCCGCATTCGCGAGGGTTGTCACAGTTGGTATCAGAGCTTTAACGCTCCCGACGCACACACGTGAACCCTAAACATAAACTACTTGACCTGGAAATAATAAATGAGAGATGGGTAGAAGTTAAGGACTTTACTTGGTAGTCTATTTGTTTATGCTAAGTGTTAGGATTAACTTGTTTTGTTTTTATTTCTTATGAAGATGGTTAGACCTCGACTAGTAGAGAATGTTATGCTAGAAGCTCTTACGCAAGTGTTAAAGAATCAACAAGATGCGGCTGATGCTCACGCCGAGTAAGTCCCTCCTCGTAGAGAAGACAATCACCAAGGAGGTTGTGTTTGGGTGGCTAGCCAAATTTCTAGAAGTAAGATCGTGCCGTATGGTCGAGAGCCAGACCCTACCAAGCTTTCGGAGTGCTTTCAGGAGATGGAAAAGCAATTCGACTTGTACCAAGTCCGTGAAGAGGACAAGGCGAGGATTGCTAAGCATTTCCTTGTAAGGGAAGCCGATAATTGGTGGACGATTACTAGTGCCACCGCTACTCTTGAAGCCGATTTCAATTGGACTTGTTTCAAGGCTATTGTTGAAGGCCGATTTTATCCCAAGGAGCTCAAGCAACAAAGGCTAAAGGAATTCCTTGATTTTAAGCAAGGTGACTTGACGGCTCAAGACTTCACCACCCAATTTAACAAGCTTGCTCATTTTGCTCCGAGGCTCAACAAGGATGATGAATACCGAGCTTTCTGCTACCGCAACAAGCTTAGTGCCTTACTCCAAAGTAAAGTGAGGAGAAATTCTACCTCCTTTGGAGAATTGTATGATGATGCACTATGGGCCGAGAACTCCATGAGGGCTATCAAAGATAAAGCAATGATGAAAAATCCCTCTCCTTCCTTCACTCCTAGACCAAAGTTTTATGGAAAAAGGCCGTTTACTCCTTCGTCTTCCAATTCTTATACCAACAAGAGGAGATTCAATCCTCCCCCAAATGCAAATACAAGAGCTCCCACTCCTTTCATTCCTCGAGCTACTTCTAACGTGGCTCATAGGCCTTATGCTCCCCCTCAAGCTCAAGCTCAAGGTCGCTTTTGTAACTGTTGTAGACAACCACACCACCCCAGTGTAGCATGCTACAACCGACCTTTTGTTTGCTTCTTTTGCCAAAAGAGTGGTCACCGTTCTGATGATTGCCCCGATCGAAAGTTGCCCCCTCCAATTGCTAAACCTAAGGGTTCTATCTTTGTTTTAAGCCGAGCCGAAGCCGATGCTCATCCGGAGATAATTACGGGTATGTTCTCAATCTTATAGCAACCGTGTCTTATTCTATTTGATATCGGTGCTTCTATGTCCTTTGTGTCTTCAACTTATGCTAATAAATTATCAATCGAGCCTACTTCTAGTGAGGATACTCCCATATCCTTACCATCCGGAGAAATTATCTCTTGTTCTACTCTATATCCTAATGTTCCAATCTCTATTGCGGGTACTATCTTTCCCGCTAATCTCCTTAAGTTTCCTCTAGGAGAGTTCGATGTAATTCTAGGTATTGATTGTTAGCATTGTACCTTGCTAGATTCGAGTGTAGAGATCAAAAGATTTATTTAAAGAGTCCTTTAGGAGTTAAAATAACCCATAAGGGATCTCATTCCCAGTGGGTGTGTCTTTGATTTCCGCAATGAAGTTGGTGAGTATGTGACGCGCTTAATTCGCGTGTCGTTAAATCCGCTAATTAGCTACGATCAAATAACAATTTATAATTCCTAAACAAACACAAACTATCTTAAATAAAGGTAGTAAAATGGTAAGAATAGGGACGAACCCAAGAGAAGGCGGTATTAACTAAATTAATCTAATCTAGACTCTTGCAAAAAGCCAATTAACAAAACTAATTACTAACTAATTACTCTAATCACAAATTAAGACACTAATTAAGACAAAAGCTTAAATTAATTACAAACTCTGATATTCACAATGAGAAAACATGTAGGATAACATATAGGGAGAAAGTTTGACATGAGAATTGATTAGCAAGTCTAAAATTACCAACAAAAACTAAAGATTCAAATATTCAAATATGGAGAAACAACTTAGTGTAATTTTCCCAAGTTCCCAACAATTAGCAAAGTAAAGACTCTTCCTTTCCTCTCTTCTCTAGTTAACTAATACAAATTTCAAAGAAATTAGTCAACAAGGATTAAATCAACCAAGATTGACCCTTTACAACTCAACCAATACTTATTAAAACATAAGCACAATCAAAGATGCAAGCTTTATGAACAAAACCAAAGAAACATGCTAGAATCATGTAATAAAACATTAAACCATGTTCTAATCACACAATAAACCAAATCCCACTCAAAAGATTCCAACTTTAAACCAAAGTTACAATCTTTCAAGGTTGCTTCAACAATATCAAGATAAATTAACCAAATTTATCAAGACAAAGCACTAATTAAACAAACACTTGCTAAAATGGTTAGTCTCAACAATAATTCATTAAACAAAGGAATTTAAACAAGATAAAATGGAATTCAATAGAGAAGAAGAGGTTAAAAAGGTCTTACAATTCTAAAAGGAGAGAACTTGTTCCAATTACACTAAGAAATGGAGGACTAGCTACCCATAATCCATGTATTACAACCCAAAATAAAGTTCAACCAAATTACAAGCCAAAATGAAAGAACCAAAAATATGAGAGAACTTCTAATGTGGAATGTTATGGAAATTATGGAATGAATGGAATGTAAGGAATTTTTCTCTCTCTCTAAAATCTGGCTCTTATATACCCTTGGTCCGGAAACCTAAGGCCTTCGAGAAATGGGCCTCAAAATGACAAGACGGAGAAAGAAGGAACACCTGTCTCAGGCCAGGACGCTGGCAGCGCCATGGGACGCTGGCAGCGTTCAGGCGCGCTGGCAGCGTTTCTTGGTGCCAGTTTTTGTGAAAGTCATAGACCTCTAATTAGAATCCTCTAATTAGTTCATTAAATTACATAAACTAAATGATTTAGGATCTAGTTATCATGCATGCAAATATAAAAGCATAAAAGAAAAGATAAGACGAAAACATCCTTACATTGGGATTTTTCGGTTCAATATGGGCACAATAAGAACTCCTTCTTATTGTTCTTGAGCATGAAATTAATGGATAATCCTCCATAAAACAACTTCCAAACTAGAAGGTCTCCTTCTTGTTGCACCCAAGATTAAACCCAAATAATCTTAGCTTATTATTAACTAGATAATAAGTGAAGACATAATACTACTAATATTAGTATATTACTACACTAGTAATATGTAGATAATATTAGAGTTTATGAGAGTTGCAGAGAGAGTAGAGGTTTTTTAGAGAGATATATGAATAAACACCAAAAATGAATCACCCAAAAATGAACAACATTTGCCCTTTTTGAAGGAACTAGGCCGGCAACCACAAGCCACATGTGGCCTCTAATTTTGATAATTTATTCTCATGCAAAATATTTAGAGTGTTAGTATGGTAGTGATGATTAAAGTTATCATGTAATGTCACAATCACCAAGTGAATTGTGGACATAAAATAGAACAATAATCATGCCCTTTGCACATGCACAAACCGGTGCACCTATGTCCATTATGGACCATTTTGATTTTTGATATTTGTCCCACAAATACTTATTAATCATATGCTTAATTATCTTGTATAATTAAGTGTTAATTTGATCATATAAAAATTATATGACTCAAATTAATAATCAATATACACTCAACTTTTAAGTGATATTTACCATTATATCAATATATAATGGGTCCCACAATGTCCAGTTAATTTATTTTACAACTCTTTGTAAATATAATTAACTAATTACCTCTACCTCAAAATATATGCATAACCTCAACTAATTTAATGAATTAACGATTAATCACTAAATTAAATCTTATTTAATCGTATTAAATAAGACGTAAAATTTATTCAGTCAGTTATCGTATAATTGACTAATAAACTTAAGTGGAATGAGTTCCTAACTCAATTTCCAATAAATAACTCTCGTAACTAAACGTACATATCAAATATATGTAATGCCCTAATTAAACTGTATCGTATACAAATAATTAGTATTCTATTTGGGTCTCATCCTAAAGGTGCGACCTAAAGGACTCAGTTGATTACCGCCGTCATACGACAATAACGTCAAACTCTAGTCAGCCAAGCTTTATCGATTTACGTTAATCAACTGACGTGGAGTATCAAAATATACTAATCATGCCACGTATATTTCAAATGAGATTTATTATATAAATGCACTATTGTGGAGGACACTTACTCAAACATTCTCCCACTTGTCCGATACAAGTTGTGCATGTAACAACACTATTGCGGAGGACTCCTCCTCCTACAATTTCTCCCACTTGTCTCGACAAGTTGTGTACTACCAATTCTCTTGTCTCTTTTGCGTCACATCCTCCCACTCATTGCAAGGTATCTTAGAGGTCGCACTTGCAATTTAAAATTTTAAGTAGAGTGGTTTTCTCGATCTGGGAGAGTAACTGTCTGACCGGAAAATCTACCAGAGATCTTTTCTGAGCGTGGCCACGCATTTCCAGTTACTACTCCTCGAGTGGCCCTAAGATGTTAATACCCAACGTGGGTGGACAATTCCTGTTGACCCATCTTACACTGTATGATGCAGATCACCATGACCCAGAAGATGTCCATCGGCCTCCTTTCACGGCATGACCTAGGACAAAACCCAAAGTCAATCGGAAACTACACCGACTCAGGTAAATGGTCGCCAGTCTAAAGAATCGACTCATAGGAATAAAATAGAAATCCCCGCCACGACCAGGCTTCAACAATTTTGATAAAGGACTCTATTATGGTCACTGCCCGACAGAGTGTCTCAACAGTCTGTCTATGAAAACGACCAGTCATCTCCATGACCCCATGGTGCTGAACCAACCATCGATCGACTTACAATCTAGTCACTTCGAGACGTCACCTCAAATCAGTGATTAGGGACAAATACTAAATTCATCTTGTTCACTTGAATTGGGTTCAACCTTTCTTTCAACCAATTCGGATAAACAAAGTATTAAAATTTAGTCAAATTAAATAAAGGAGTTTTTAATGAAACTCTAACAATGAACGCGATTATCAAATATTTGGAAAAATTGATACGCTATCAATAATTTCATATCTCATAATATCTAGCAAATCAGGTACATATTTTGATAAGTGATATTTTGTATTGATTTATCCCCCGTTTTAGCTCGATTTCTATACAATTTATGCACTTTGTTAAGTGATTAACGAGCTAATATTGCTATTCTAGTTGTTTTGCGTGTTTTGACTCGTTTTATAGGAAATGAAGCGGTTTTGCTATATTTTCCTACTTTATGGAGCAAAGACACTAGGATACGAGTTTTCAAGGAAATGATGATAGCCAGTTCACGATTTGATTACGATTCCGCTACATCTTTCCTCGAATGGACTCATATTGGATTTTGGCTTTGAACTTTAAAAGAAAACTCAACCCAAGTCAAGAGAAGATCAGCCCAAGCCCAATTCCGTAATGCATTGACCAAAGACTAAGGCATAGGATTTCGTGCCTAAGATGAAAAGACGGAAAATCCGACTTACACAAAAACCCGATTGGATTACCTGTTACCCGATCGGGTATTTCTGCAAGAAGACGTTACTTGGCTCTTCTTCAATCCGAGCTTAAATGGGTGGTTTAATGCTTTGACTAGGGTACGAATTTGCAAGAGGGATCAGCAGCCATGCATCCCTATAAAAGCCAATGATCATGCAATCATCCAATCATCCAACAATTATCTAATAATCTTACTTTCATATATCATATTTACATATCTTTTAGCACACTTTCTTACAAGTTTTTATAGTTTTCTTAGTATTTCTCTAGTGTTTGCTTAGCTTTTGTTATTTGGTTGGATATTTGTTCTTACTTTCATTCTTATATACTCTTATTCCAATTCGGTAATTCTCTAATCTTGATTTACTTCTGCAATTTTAGTCATCATGAATTATAATCTCACTAGTATCATTTTCATAATATTGTTGTTATTAAGAAATCAAACTAAAATTAATCTAGTTAAAACCAAAGTATTATTAGTATGTCACATTATAATTTACCTAATCAAATAATCCTAAAATTTGTCATTAGAATCATTGTTAACATAATCACCATAATCACTTTAGTATTTATATTTCATAGTTTAATTTCGTACATCTTTTTCTTGCTAATTTACTTAATCACATAATCACATAGATTAGATTAATTCTAATATTGTAAAATTAACATTGTGTAAATAAAATAAATAGGGTTGTAATATTTGAAATGAATTACGAGTTAAATGAATTATAAGAAGAGTAGTTACCAATTGAACCATCTAAATTGTTTCTTCCTTTGGTCGTGTCAAATTCTATAACTTTGTTTAGTGGCCATAAACAATTGTTTGTATTAGTCATTTCTATCTTCATGACGAGAGTTAGGATAGGAATTAGGACTATCAATAGGGGTTTAGTGACTTAACCATGCTGAAAGGACGTTAGGACCCACTAAAAGGTCGGTACGAATCCGGAAGGAATATACCGCTACAAGGCCTAGACAATCATAAGTAATTCTATTATTGGTATCTATGAGACTTTTAATTAGTTTTACATGTATTTCACTTTCACTATATCAACTTCATTAGTTAGTTTACTTTATCGTTTTAGATAGTTTATTTTATTGTCTTTTTATTTCTATTATTGGATAGTTTACTTTATCGTTATCTAGTTAGTTTATCGTCTTTTTATTTCCGTTCCTAGATAGTTTTTATTATTGTTATTCTCTAGTTTAATAGTTTAGTTAGTTAGACTTTCAATATTGTTATTTAAATATCGTCTTTAGATAGAATTTAGTTGTTAATATTCAGATCAGAGGGTTTCCCCGATCGGGTACGTGACAACCCGATCGGGTAAGTCTTCTGTTCTGGGTTTTTTGTTTTGCAATTTACATATTTGTCATTTACATATCGTCATTTACATATTTGTCATTTTATTTCATGTTAATAGTTTAGACAAACAACTCAAGTGACTCGATTCTAAATGAAAACCAATCCATAGCAATTCATAAGTAACACGTATTCCCTGAGGATCGACACCCTACTTCCCTAATTACATTCCTTATGTTGTTAGCCTAAGTGCGGGTAATTATTTTTGTTCGGGACCGCGACAGACCAAATTTTGGCGCCGTTGCCGGGGAGCACGGTTTTGTTTATTTATGTATTGTTGGTTTTTATTTATTCTACCATTTTTTAGGTGCAACCGTACCTAATTCATTTCTAACTTTTTCTTTTGTGTTTTTCTTGTAGGTTGATAAAATGGTGCTAACTAGAGAAGATCCAAGGTACCGGGTTTTTGAGCTCGCCAGTGGGATCCTAAGGGTCCATTTGACTTTGATTGCTCTCATCGAGGGTAACCAATTTAGAGGAAAACCAAACGAAAACCCGTCACACCATCTTCAAACCTTTTGTGAGCTTTGTCAAAACATTGTGAGGGAGGGAATCGCCCAGAACGAAATTCGAGAAACCCTTTTCCCTTTATCACTAAAGGGAGAAGCAAAATGGTGGTTCACCCGTCGCTTAAAGGAAGCCACAAGACCTATGCAGTGGGAAGAGATTGTCGTCGCTTTTCACCGTAGGTTTAGAACCAATTTGTCAAACCTATCAACTAAATCACAAAATGAAAGAGGGGAAGGTTCACAAACCTATGGGGGAGAGCGAAAGAAGAGTCGAGTGGAGATTTCAAATGAAGTTGACACTACAATTTCCTTAGCTTGTCCCAGTCAATCCAAAGAAACCACCCCAAAAAGTACTTTATATCGCCCCAAAGTTTTCAATCCATTTACCTCAATAACAACACCATGTGAACTTTGTGGTGGGATAGGGCATGTACCTCAACGATGTGGGAACAAACTGACAACCTTAAACCCTTTCCACCCACAAGTTCATCAAACCCAACTTACTCATACACCACAATACCCACCTTTTCAAAATGGTCTAATAGATGTCAAGTTAAGGGAGATAACCCAAACCCAACATAACATGAGCTCTTACTTCCTTTCTAGCCTAAACTCGCTCAAATCAGCCATTTTATCTCTCCAAAAGAGAGTGGAGGAGTTGACCCCATCGAGTTCTAGTCATAATACCCAAGAGAGAGACGTGCCATCAATTGTCACAATTTACATGATTAGTGACAAACCTTGTGATCACCCTCTTGGGAATGGAAAGAGTAAGGAGACAATTTATAGGTTACCCCACGAACTTAGCAGCAATCCAACACTATCCAAACCAACCAAAACCCCTACACATGAGGAGACATCTCGTCTCGAAGCTTTGATCATGTCAATGATAAAAGCACAAGGGAAATTGGAAGAAAATATTGAAGAGGCAACTTTGGCAACAAACGAAGCTTTTTCAAAGATAGAAGCAAGGATTGGCAAGATATCTAAGGAAAAAGAAGCAACCAAGGATAATCACAAGGAACCTAACTTAAAGATCCAGGTTGTTTCAACATTTCTTTCACCATGTGTTTTCATAAGGTAAGAGGTGCATTGTGTGACTTAGGAGCTTCAATTAGCGTCATGCCTTTTGATGTCTATCATGAACATTGCCCCATACAAATGAAATTCACTAGTACTAGCCTCCAACTTGCCGATAGATCTATGCATACTCCGGCAGGAATTGTGGAAGATGTCCCAATACGGATTGGGTATTTCCTCATCCCCGTCGATTTTTATGTAATATATTCAAAGGGAGAAAGGGATGACCATATCATATTAGGGAGACCCTTCCTAAATACGGTTGGAGCTTGTATTGATGTGAAAGGAGAAATGATCACATTTGAAATAGGTGGATCGAGTGCCACCTTTGACAAAAAGGGGGATGTGTTGAGCGTTGGGGATGGCGACCTCGAAGCTTTCAAAACTGCGGAGGAATGAATGAGATTGCCATGGGTGTTGGTAAAAAGGTAAATGAGGAACTTCAAGGACGAATCCAGCTACTAGGAGCTAAAATCCCTTCATAAGGCTTAAGGGGGGATAGAACAACAAAGTCTAGCATGACTCAAAATGCGCTTGTCGGGAGGCAACCCGTCTTTCTCTTTTCTTTTTCTTTATGCATTCTTTTTCTTTTACTTATTAGACAATGATTTTTATTTTGGACTATTTTATTTGGACTCTATTTTTGGATTTTATGTTGTAATAGTTAGGAACATTTTCTTCGTTTTACTTGTTATTATGCATATTTCGTCAATAGATTTTCGTACTTAGAATCGGAGGACCTATTGAGACAAGACGAAGCTATCCTTGGCACAAGTTGTCAAGATTACTAAGGTTAGTCAGTATGTGCAAGGACATAGCCAAAAGGTAAGAGCAAGTGGCAAAGAAAATAGAAACAAAAACCGGATCAGCAGGTTTTGTAACAACCCGAATTGTACCCTATTTTTCTAGTGAAAATATTTTACGGATACTTTTCAGCCTATTTAAGTTTTAAAGTGGAATTTATTGTTTCCAGTCGAATTTGGAATTTCCGAGTTCGTAATTGGAATTTCTGCGAGATTCCATGAGAATCCCGTTTTTAAGTTAACTTTGACTTTCGTTGACTTTTCCGACTCACCTCGTAAATTTAAAGACCGAAATTTTATTTAAAAAAATAATAAATTTAATTTATTTTTATTAAGATTTATTTGAATTTATGATAATTTAATATAATTATTTTGAATTTATTCGGAATTTAAGAGAAGGTTTTACGGTTTAATCCCAAACGTCATTTAACTATTCCCGAGTCAACTTAAATCCCGAAACAAACCCGAAACCCGACTTTGGCATGAGTCACACGCCCCATGTCATCTTTTCCCACTCACTTTAGATCTTTTCATTCTTTCGATTAAACTAATACGAATATCTAAGATATTTGTAACTTTATCGATCCGTCAACGAAAATTACGCAAATCGCTTAAAATCAGACCCGACTACTACCTAAACCACACGGCTCTCCCTCCTCTAATAGGACTAGATATTTTCCTTTCTTTTCATTACAATAACATAATATCTAGATATTTGGTTTAATTAACTTAATATCTAATTATATCTAATCAATTACCGTAATATAATTATTAAACCCGAGTCAATTCCGTAACAACAATTTCAAAACCCGACTCATTAATTCTTCTATAACTACACGGCCCAATCTCCACCATTACTCACTAACTACCTTTTCATTTTACAATAAATCAAATTAAGATCTAATTAATACTTTCTTTGATCGTTCTTCATCGTTCTTCATCGTTCTTCATCGTTCTTCGTCGTTCTTGAGCAAAATCATCATAAAACCTTCATTTCTTATTCAAATCCGTCCTAACTTATATTTCTAGAATCTCCTCTTCGCTCTCCATCTTCAAGTACAGTTTATTTTCAATTCCGACAAAATCGTTTTCAACACTTTAATTATGGAAAATCAAGTTTTAATTCTAACAATATTATTATTGTCATTTCTTATAGGGGAAGATTTTGAAGACGAGTTTGGTGACTCGTATATATTAGGAGAAGATTAGTAGACGGGTTTTTCTTTACTTCTTATTTTTGGTGCTACTTGATTTTGCTAGCTAAGGTAACGATTCCGAGTTACTCGACGAATTAATGTTACATATCTTTTGTTTTTGTTTATGTTGTTGTTATTTACGGTTTTAGTTAGTAACATGATAAGTAGTTGTTATTATTATGTTTTATGAATTTATAACAAGTTTAGTGTTCTTGACATATTTGGATGATTTGTTTATAATCATGATTTTTGTATGGATGGTTGTTAAAATGATTGTTTGTTAATTAAAAACATGTTGGAAATATTTTGGTGTTTGATTGGTGGTAGAACCGTGGAGGGTGGCTGAAAAACCAGCCCAAACCAGCCCAAAACCAGGCCGGTTCAGGCCGGTTCAGGCCGGTTCAGGCCGGTCCAGGCCGGTCTGGGTTGGTCCGGTTATGGTCCTTGGGTTTTGTGTCGATACATGATTGTTTTGTTGTTGTTTTGACGGGTTTTAAATATGTTAAGCATGCGGGAAATATTAAGAAACGGTTTTTAGTAAAGTCGATCAAAACAGCCCAAAACAGCCCAAAACAGCCCGTGGGCCCAGTCCAGGCCCGTGTTATGTTCGGCCCAAATCAGCCCATGAGTCCTCACTTTGGACTTGTGACGGTTTTTGAGTTTATTGTTATTTTATCGTGTTTTGTAATATTTAGCAAGTGGGAAATTTTAATAAGTAAATTATTTAATTAAAAGTATTTTTCATAAAATTATTATTTCTCACATGTTAGAAATTATGATACGGGATTATAGTTTAATTTGCTATCCTTTAAGTCAAACGGGTTTTTGTATGATTTAATAATTCACATGTTAGAAGTTTTTAATAAAATAGCATGAATTGAATATGATGATTTTATGTTCAAGTCTATGTGGTAAAGACTCTGTTTCTAGCCGGTTTGACCAAACGGGTTTGGTCAAACTAAGATCTAGTCAGCACCGTTTTGACTGATGACCCGTCGCGGGACTCGGGTCGGGGATTTGTCTTCAAGTAAGGTTGTATTTAATTAATGAATTAGCCTTAGTAGATATGAGGCGATATGATATTGAATATGATTTATATGCAATTAGTCACATGATAGGAAGTTTTCCCGTGACTGTTTGATTGTATGATATATGTCGTGTTGACTAAGTACCCATAGAGAATTATGAGTATATGGCGTCTTGACCATTCTAATTTTAAATGAGTATCTTGGACCATGTCATAGATAGGCCTTACTATCTTTAACGAGTATATAGTTCACTGCTTGATAGCTTTTGTGTTCCGGCCTGGGGGGTTTATCTCCAAGTCGGAGCATGGCTGCCTAAGGAGTTCCACTTTGGGAATGGAGCCAGCCTTAAGGACTAGCCAACTCTGCTTAGGGGGTCCCTAGTAGAGATTTCATGTAATGTTTGTCTGGACGGGAATGGGAATACTGTTTGTCGATTTAGGTATGATCAGTCTAGGACTAGGATGTTTTCCTAACTTGTGGATATAGCCGAGTTACAGTGGACTATTGGGCCGTGCTAGGAACTTATGCCTGTTTGTAGATAGTGCGTCTTAATGTTTGATGATCTATGAGTCTTAGAAAAAAACGGTGAGATGCAAGCAGGCTATAAAGGTTGATAGTAGGTTTGGATTATGAGTTGTTAAACTGATTCACATGCTATTATGTTTGATTAGGGTTGAGTGTACATGGCCATGTTTAAAGGTAAATCTTGAGCTAGATACCAGACTTCCCTACCTCGTGTATAGATAATAACGATCTCACATTAATAGCTTTCAATGTAGGTTATATGTTAGTTATTTGTTCATAAAATGAAAAGCATCATCGTATAGGTGAAGTTTTGTATTTTCCTATACCTCTCTTTTTATTCTTCATGTTTTATAAACTGACATTGTGTGGCGGGAGGACTCGGAGTTAC
>JAIUZE010009544.1:0-12189 GCA_022085475.1 Heliosperma pusillum | reverse complement strand
TAAAGCTTGATTCGTTGCCCGTTCACTTTGAATTTTTGACCATCTTTGCTTGCCAACTCAAAGTCCCCATATTTCCCTATCTCGGTGATCAAGAATGGTCCCGACCACCGGGATTTGAGCTTCCCGGGAAATAGCTTGTACCTTGAGTTGAATAGAAGAACCTTGTCTTCACATTGGAGATCCCTTTTGAGGATCTTCTTGTCATGAATGAGTTTGGTCTTCTCCTTGTAAGATTGGGCATTTTCATAAGATTTGAGCCGGAACTCCTCAAGCTCTTGTAATTGGAGTAATCTCTTGTCACCACTCAATTTTGCATCAAGATTTAGTTCTTTGATCGCCCAATATGCCTTGTATTCGAGCTCTATGGGCAAATGGAAAGACTTGCCATACACCAACTTATAAGGCGACATTCCAATAGGAGTTTTGAATGTCGTCCTATATGCCCATAGTGTGTCGTCGAGCTTTGAACTCCAATCTTTACGGTGCTTTGAGACCACTTTTTCAAGGATAGATTTGATTTCTTTGTTGGAGATTTCGACTTGCCCACTTGTTTGGGGATGATACCCCAAACCGGTACGATGATGAACACCATATTTAAGAAGTAGTGAGTCAAGTCGTTTTTCATGAAAGTGCTTTCCTCCATCACTTATTAGAGCTCTAGGTACTCCAAACCGGGGGAAAATAATCTTCTTTAAGAAATTGATGACAACTTTGGCATCGTTGGTAGGGGAAGCCACCGCCTCCACCCATTTGGACACGTAGTCTACAGCCACAAGAATGTACCTACTCCCTCTTGAAGAAATAAAAGGGCCTTGATAGTCTATTCCCCACACATCAAACACTTCCACCTCAAGAATCCCCCTTTGGGGCATCTCATTCTTCCAAGAAATGTTGCCGGTGCGTTGACAAGCATCGCAACTTTGGACAAAGTGTTTGACATCATGGAACATAGAGGGCCAAAAGAACCCGGATTGAAGTATTTTAGCAACGGTTTTGCTTGCCCCATGGTGCCCTCCATAAGGAGGGGAGTGGCATCCCTTCATGATTTCATCATACTCCCATTGTGGAACACATCTTCTATACATCCCATCACCACACTCCTTAAACAACAAAGGATCATCCCAAAAGTATCTCTTAGCTTCAAATAAAAATCTTTTCTTTTGATTGTGGTTGATGCCCGGTGGAAGAACACCACCCACAATATAGTTGGCAAAATCCGCAAACCAAGGTGCTTGATTTTGGATTGTTTCATGAATTGCAAAGAGAAAATCATCCGGGAATGAATCATTGATAGGCATGTCATTTTTACTTCCATCATAGCATAGCCGGGACAAGTGGTCCGCCACCGCATTTTCCGCACCCTTCTTATCTCTTATCTCCAAATCGAATTCTTGTAAGAGAAGCATCCATCTAATGAAGCGGGGCTTAGCTTCTTTCTTGGCACGTAGATATTTGAGTGCGGCATGGTCCGTATACACAATGACTTTGGAGCCAATCAAATACGAATGGAACTTATCAAGAGCAAAAACAATGGCAAGAAGCTCTTTTTCCGTCATTGCATAGTTGACTTGTGCCTCATCAAGGGTCTTGCTAGAATAGTAAATGGCATGCAAAGCTTTATCCTTCCGTTGGCCAAGAACCGCGCCAACGGCATAATCGCTTGCATCGCACATCACCTCAAATGGCAATTCCCAATCCGGGGATTGCATGACCGGAGCCGAAATAAGAGCTTCCTTTATCCTATCAAATGCCTCAACACACTCATTAGTAAAATGGAAAGGGGTATCCTTGAGGAGAAGTTGTGTAAGTGGTTTACAATTTTGGAGAAGTCCTTGATGAACCGGCGATAAAAGCCGGCATGACCAAGGAAGCTTCTCACCCCTTTGAGATTTGAAGGTGGGGGTAATTGCTCAATCACTTCCACCTTTGCTCTATCAACTTGGATACCCTTTTCCGAAATAAGATGACCGAGAACCACCCCTTCATTAACCATGAAGTGGCACTTCTCCCAATTCAAAACAAGACTAACTTCTTCACATTTTTGCAACACCAAGGACAAATTATGCAAGCACAAATCAAAATCTTTCCCATATACACTAAAATCATCCATAAAAACTTCCATGATAGATTCAATGTAATCGGAAAAAATGCTCATCATGCATCGTTGAAATGTAGCCGGGGCATTGCAAAGACCGAAAGGCATTCTCCTATAGGCAAAAGTGCCATAAGGGCATGTGAATGTGGTCTTAGATTGGTCAATCGGGTCAATTGGGATTTGGAAGAATCCCGAATATCCATCTAAATAGCAAAAATACTTGTTTGAGGCAAGTCTTTCTAAGAGTTGGTCAATGAAGGGAAGGGGGAAATGATCCTTTCTTGTTGAGGCATTCAACCTCCTATAGTCTATGCACATTCTCCATCCCGTCACTAACCTAGTTGGCACTAGCTCATCTTTATCATTCTTCACTACCGTGGTGCCACCTTTCTTTGGCACCACTTGCACGGGGCTAACCCAATCGGAGTAAGAGATTGGGTAGATGATCCCGGCATCTAGTAGCTTCATGACTTCACCTTTGACAACCTCTTGCAAGGTGGGGTTTATCTTCTTTGGGGTTGCCTTCTTGGCTCATGGTCATCTTGCATATGAATTCTATGCATACACAATTCGGGGCTAACCCCCTTCAAATCATCCAAGCTATAGCCTATAGCTTTCTCATGTTTTCTCAACACACACAACAATGCATTCAATTGATCATCATCAAGGCTAGCATTTACAATTACCGGTTTGCACTTCGACTCATCAAGATAAGCATATACTAAGTTAGAAGGAAGGGGTTTAAGAGAAGGAGCTTGTACCTCTACCGCAATGTCTACCGCACAAGAAGTTTGGATGATAGACTCAAGTCTTAAGAGTTGTTCTTCATCAAGCTCTTCTCCCTCCAAAGTTGCTTCAAGCAAGTCGAACTCAAACCCATGTAGCTCCTCCATGATATCCCTTGGCTCTAAAGTCAATATAGCCTCCAAAGGGTCCCTCATATAGAAGCTAGGTGTAACTTCTTCAACGAAGGCATCAATAATGTCAATGAAATAGCATGCTTCTCCAAGATTGGGGGCTTTCATGGCATTTTGCAAATTGAAAGTGATTTGTTCATCCCCCACCTCAAGGGTAAGCCTCCCGTGTTTCACATCAATTACCGCTCCGGCGGTGTGCAAGAATGGCCTCCCGAGAATAATGGGGATTTGAGAATCCTCCGCCATATCAAGAACAATGAAGTCCACCGGGATGAAAAATTTCCCAATTCGAACCGGGACATCCTCCAACACACCCAAAGGTTGCTTTGTAGATCGGTCCGCCATTTGAAGTGTAATGTTTGTGCATTTAAGCTCTCCCATGCCAAGTTTTTCACATATGGAGTATGGCATCACACTCACACTAGCTCCCAAATCACACAAGGCCTTGTCAATGGTTATGTTGCCTATGGTGCATGGGATGGAGAAACTACCCGGATCCTTCAATTTTGGAGGGGTTGGGTTTTGTAGAAATGCACTACATTCACCGGTGAATGCCACGGTTTCAACTCCACTCAATGACTTCTTCCTTGTAAGGATGTCCTTCATAAATTTTGCATAGGCGGGGATTTGAGTGATGAGGTCGGTGAAAGGAATGGAGACCTCCAAGTTCTTGACAATTTCCATGAACTTGCCTAGTTGCTTATCAAGTTTTGTTTTGGCTTGTCTAGAAGGAAAAGGTAGCCTTATCACAATAGGCTCCTCAACCTTCTTGTTTGTTGTTATCACATCATCATTCTTTTCAACAACAACTTGCTCACTTGAAGAGCACTCTTCCTCCTTATCATCCAATTCAACAACCTCAATTTCAATTTGCCCATCATCTTCCACTTTGTCTCCCTCTCCATTATCATCTTCAATTGGCATTCTTGGCCCCTCATAACTCTTTCCACACCTCAAATGTATGGCATTGGCGGTTTCATTTCTAGGTGGGTTACCTTGAGGAGGTAATTGACCCTTTCCCCTAGAGGAACTCCCCGAGGCTATTTGGAGTCACTTGAGTTTCAAGCATTTTATTGTGGGCAAGGATGTTATTGATGATAATATCTTTGGCTTGGTTATCTTTTTGCAATTGGAGAATCGCTTTGTGAATGTCCAAGTTTGGATCCCCAACTTGTGGTTGCATGGGAGGTTGATTTTGTGGTGGTGGGTTGTATTGATTTTGGTTGTATTGTGGTTGATTGTAGGAAGGTTGGTTTTGATTGTATTGTTGTCTTTGAAAGTTTTGTTGATTGTTTCTCATGGGTGGGGCAACATATGGTTGTGGTTGAGGGTTTTGAACATTTTGGCTTTTGTATGAGAGATTTGGGTGGTTCTTTGTGTTCTCATTGTAGAAGTTGGAGTAGGGGGTTCCTTGCCTATAAGATTGAAAGGCATTCACTTGTTCCACGGATCCTCTACATTCTTGAGGATCATGACCAAATGTTCCACAACATTCACAAACCCCTTGAGGTAAGCTTGGTGCCATCACCATAGCATTCACTTGTTGCATAGGAGGTTGAGTTAATGAACTTTGAGCTTGTTGGAATAGAGCCGTTTGTTGGTCCATTTTGAGGTTCATTGCTTCCATATAAGAGCTAAGTTGAGCTCCAAAATCGGCTCCCATTTGGGTAACGGAGCTCACTTCATGCCTTCCCCTAGGAGTTTGCCTTGGCCTACTAAATTGTGAGTTATGGGCCGCCATCTCCTCTATTCTTGCCCAAGTTTGAGCATCATCTACTTCCATGATCCTTCCATTTGATCCCATGTTTAAAATTCCTCTAGCATCTTCATAAAGTCCATTCCAAAATTGTTGTACCAAGAACCACTCACTCAAACCATGGTGAGGGCAAGAACGAATAATCTCCTTGAATCGGTCCCAAGCTTCATAGAGTGACTCTTCATCCCTTTGCTTGAACCCGGTTATCTTAGCTCTCAACATATTTGTCTTTTCCGGTGGATAGAACTTTTGATAAAAAGCTAGAGCTAGCTTCTTCCATGAGTCAATACCTAGAGCGACCTTGTCAAGACTCTTCAACCATCGTTTTGCCGCTCCAATAAGAGAGAAAGGAAACAAGACCCATCGGATTTGGTCTTGAGTCACTCCCGTTTGAGAAACGGCATCACAATAATCACAAAAAGTCTCCATGTGTAGATGAGGGTCTTCACTTGGCATACCTCCAAATTGGTTCCTCTCCACCAATTGGATAAAAGCGGTTTTAGCGATGAAATTTCCGGTGAGATTTTGTGGTACGGGGGTGGTGTTTGGAAGAGTATCTTCCATGGGAATGGAGTGAGATGAGAATTTAGGCATTCTTAGAAGAGTGGGTGGTTGGATGTCTTGTGGGATGGTTGGTGGGATTCCAAAAGGATTCACAAATTCCGCAATTGGCACAATATCCTCCCAATTCTCTACACTTGGATGCTCAATTTCTACCTCGTTACTTTCCCGGACTTCCCTTTCTTCAATTGAAGATAAAAGCTCCTCCGTTGTGACAATCGGATTTGAAGAAGAGCCTCTACTTGCGGTTTTGAAGACTTTACGAAGTCTCCTAAAGGTCCTTTCGATCTCGGGATCGATTGGAGGTTGATTCTTTGGGGGAGCTCGCCTGGGCATACAAGAAAACTAAATGTAAACGGTGAGAATGCCTTGAGAAACTAGGTTTCTCAAGACAAGAGGCAAAAAACTAAAGCAAACTAAAAACAATCAAATTAAACATACACCGTCCCCGGCAACGGCGCCATTTTGATGTAGTGAAAATAGTTTGTAAGAAGGGATGTCGATCTCAGGGACGGTTGTTGCTTAGAAATGATCTAAAGTTGGCTAGAGTCTCTTGCAAGTCACAAAGTAATTGGGTTTGGGTTTGTTGAGTAAACTAAGATAACAACAATTAAAAACAATTAAAACGACGAAAGAAGTCTAAGACGAGAAAGGTAATCAAGTAAGAATCAATAAAAGGAAGGTCTAGGATTGATGGGTTCAAATGGGTAATTCGGGTTCTAGTGAGTCGGGTTCATAGTTGATGGGTAGTCAAACTTGGGCGCGGTGGATTGAGACTCTCGAACTTACAATCCCTCCCATATACCGAACCAAGCTAGCTCTCGCGTACACACGGTCGATACACCAACTATATGCAAATCCTAACATATTCCGAGGCTATCGATCTTACGGAAATGTACGATAAACATGAATCATGCAAGATTGTCAAGCAAGCACTTCATCAAACATATGGTATGCAAAAGTTGGAAGAAAGACAATTAATCAACAATTTAACCCGACTAACAAAGATTAACCCTCATTAAAACCCATTATCCCCCACTAATCCTAGATAAATCACTACTCAATCATACTCAAGGGGAATTCAACATTTACTAGAGATTGTAAAAGGAAATCAACAACAACATTAAACATTTCTAATTAACAATAAGTAGATAACGATAATCGAAATGAAAACTTAATTAAAGGCAAGATTAAGTGGAGAATTTATACCAACTTGGAGAAAGATAAGAACTTTGATATAAATACCAAGATTTCGTCACAAATCTTCGAATATAACCCGAGTTCATACACTAAACCAAGTTGAAATCACTAATTAACCGACTAATTTGCTTAATTAAGAAAGATTAGTACAAGATTAAATACTAATTATATGAAAGTTTCAGATCTAGGGTTTCGTGTCCTTTAATTACATAAGAGGGTCTATATATAGGTTTACAAAATGAAGGAAAGATGGGCCTCGAGAAGCGTCATGGACTTACAAAGTCACGACCGTGAAATGGGTTTCACGGTCGTGAAACACGTCTCACGACCGTAAAACTGCAAGTCACGGTCGTGAAAGAGTTGGCAGAGCAAGGCTAAGTTTCACTGACAAGTCACGACCGTGAAGTGCATTTCACGACCGTGACAGAGGTTTCACGACCGTGAAATGGGTTTCACTGCCGTGAGATCAAATCCACGACTTTCATCCTTTTTGGTAAAGCATCTCACGACCGTGAGATGCATTTCACGACCGTGAGATGGTCATTCCCCTTCTTCCTTCGCTTGACTTTGTTGTTTCCTTCTCGGTTTCGCTTGCCTTGACTCGGGAGGGCTTTGGCGCGTCGAGTAGGGCCCTCAAGGGTATGTGGGGCCCCCAAGGTGTGCCGTGGGTCCTGCGAATGATTCACCTTCTTCTTTGTTGATCAAAAGTAGGTAGAAATCGCCTCAATTGACGGTTTACCTACAAAAGCACGATAAAAGCAAGAAATATGCTAGAAGAAGGTAAAACACGTAGAAACGCTCCTAGGGAGCGTTAAAGGCAAACAAAACGAGATGAAAAGGGGTGAAATGACACTATATCATTATGCAACCAGTTTTATAATGGGTTATATGATGATCAGAGGAATTTGTTGGATTCTGCTGCTAATGGGAGATTCCAAAATAACACTACTGATGCCAATGCTTGGAAGTTAATTGATGAGATGGCTACTCACACTACTGAGTATGGGAATCCTAGAGGTAATGTGAGGAGAGGAGGTACGGATAATGCCATTGTAGCTCAGTTGGAGGCATTAACTGCCAAAATTGCCGAGTTACAAACTTCAAAATCCTTGGAAAATAAACAAACGGTTCATGCCATGGTTCAACAAGAGCCAACCTGTGCAAGATGTGGTACTATGGGGCATAATGCAGTGGAATGTATGAGTACGGTTGATCAAGTGCTTGCTTTTCAATCCTTTAAGCAAGGTTCACCGTACTCTAACTTTTACAATGAAAGGACAAGAGAGCATCCCAATTTCTCCTACCGAAGTCAGAATGTTCTTAATCCTACCCCACCACCACCTCAGCAACAAGGTTCATCTTATGTGATTCCTCAGAATCGCAATTCTCAAGGTAACTTTAACCGTTCCAATCAAGGTGGCCAAAACTTCCAACAACCTCCACCTCCACCACCTCCAAGTAATGATATGGCGGAGCTGAAAGCCATGTTGCAGCAGAGTCTTATGATCCAACAAAAGCAAGATGCTCAGATCTCACAACTGATAGCTCATAACAAGATGGTTGACACTCAAATTGCCCAATTGGCAATTCAAAATCCACATAAACAACCGGGTAATCTTCCTCCTCAAGGACACCCTCCACATGAACAAGTCAATGCCATCACTTTGAGGAGTGGAACTCATTACAAAGGCCCTGAAATGATAAGGGATGAAACCAATGAAAGCTTGGAAGTTGCTGATCAAAGTTCGAAAAAAGGCGAAAAAGAGGCTGAAAACAAGGTTGCTCGATCGAGCAGCACCCTCTTGCTCGATCGAAAAACCCAGAAAATTTGCTCGAATTCTTCTCGGGAAGTTTCTGAAAGTTACAGTACAGCAAAACTCGATCGAGCAAGCCCTCTGCTCGATCGAGCAACCCCTGATCAGGATGAAAAGCCTTCTAATTCATCTTCCAAAGCCAAAGAAGTCGAGCCCATTGTAATTAAACTTCCTTTTCCTCAATGCCTACATAAATCAAAGCTCGATAAACAGTTTGGGAGGTTTATGGAGGTAGTGAAGAATTTACAAGTGAGTGTACCATTTACCGAGTTGATCACTCAAGTGCCGGCCTATGCAAAGTTTCTAAAGGATATATTGACAAGGAAGCGGTCTTTAATGAAGTGGAGACGGTTGCATTTACTGAGGAATGCAGTGCTGTGTTGCAATCAAGATCACCACCTAAGCTAAAGGATCCAGGGAGTTTTTCTATTCCTTGTAATATAGGTTGCTTAGCTATAGATAAAGCCCTTTGTGACTTAGGGGCTAGTGTTAGTGTTATGCCATATTCTATATGCAAAAAGTTAAATATGGGTCAACTTACTGTTACAAACATGACCATACAAATGGCCGACCGTTCTATTAAACACCCTTTGGGGATTTTAGAAGACGTACCGGTTAGAGTAGGGAAATTTTTCATACCAGTTGACTTTGTTGTCTTAGATATGGCCGAGGACACCCAAATTCCTATCATCTTGGGACGACCATTCCTCCATACTGCGGGGGCGGTTATAGATGTTAAGAATGAAAGACTTACACTAACAGTGGGGGATGACACTATCACTTTCAACCTAGATAAGGCAATAAAACACCCCCTACTAGAAGAGACATGTCATAGGGTTGATATTGTTGATTTAACTATTTATGACTGTCCCCCTTTGCGTTTGGATAGGGATCCTCTGGAGATCGCCTTAATTTCCAGGAATGCTGAAGCTGGAAGCTCACGGAGTAAACTCAAGTCCATATGGTCGAGACCATTCACAAAAACCAAGGTGAGCAAGTTTGAGTCGGTTACGCTACAAACCGACAAGGGCGGAATGTTCAAAGTCAATGGTCCGCGCTTAAAGACCTATTACGATTGAGCATTTATAGGAGTGAGAGAGGTCGTCGACCTTTTCGCTCTTGATAAACCACCATGACTTTGAGGTAACACGGTCGTGCGGGACCGATATAAACCAGCGCTAACCGAGAGGCAACCCGGCATTTACTTGTATTTCATTTGTAAATTTTATTTCGATTAGCTTAGTTATTAATGTTATAGTTTAAATAGATTTAGTTTGGATAGTTAATATAGTTGTGCTTTATTGAGTGCGGTGAGGGAGCGATCTAACAATTCTATTGAGTATCGCAGAAAATATAATTGGAAGTCGCTTTAATAATGAAGACACGAAAAGAAAGAAAGGAGAAAGGAAGAGAAAAAGGAGAAAAATCTGCAAATCATAGGATGCTCGATCGAGCAAAGCTGACGCTCGATCGAGTTTTCATGTATCACACATGTCAGCCACTCAACAAAACTTGAAAAAAACTGGAAAAGTTGGGTTGCTCGATCAAGCAGACCTACCCTGCTCGATCGAGTCGCCCGGTCCAGACCGGCCCCGAGGCTCTTTAAGGCAGGTTTCCCCAATTCTTCTTTCATTCTTCCTCTTATTTCGTCAATTTGTCTTTCACTACCTCACCCTTATTCTCTCAATTACTGGTATTATCTATCCTTGTACTTTCTTTTATTGTATTTTCTTTTATTTATTTTCCCATTCCCTTTTGTTAATAGTGTCCTTTAGGTTGCTGTTGTTGGTTGTTGTGTGATGTTGTGCTGTTAGCGTCACAATGAGGACACTATGACATTTAGGTTTGGGGGAGAGTCTTTATTATGTTGTGTGTTTAGTTTATTTTTAAAAAAAAACAAAAATTCATAAAAATTGAAAAATTTACAAAATCCAAAAACATGTTTTTCATTTTATTAGGTCGAGTCTTGGTGAATTGAATTACAATGATAATAATTTGCATTGTTTCTGCATTTGAATCTCAAATAAGTTATCCATGTACATTGTTTTGACTTATTATTTTTGAAAACAAAGCTCATAGTACAAGTTTTGACCGTTTTTGACATACCTTATGCTAATTAGATTTGGCCCATTTTTGTTGGTAAACCACTTAAAATTCTGAGGTCTTTAGAGCTTCCTAGGCCAGGAACATTAATAAACTTGTCTCATTGTTTTTAGGCTTGAGTGTGGTACTTCATGTGGAATGTGTAACATCAAACTGCATAAGTGTGACATTCGTTTCTTGATACTATACGCGTTCGTTTGATAAGTGCATGAGGAAAGGTGGTTCTTTTTGTTCAAATAAGCCTCACATAGCCAAAAAGACTTGATTTTATACCCTTATTATTGAGTTCTCTATGTTTAGCCCATTTGAGCCTTTGTAGCCTGTTTCATAACCTATCTAATAGCTACATTCCTAGAACTTGCCTACCTTATCAGGACAGTCGCAGTTGCATGTTTTTCTTATCTACTTGTCTACTATGGTTGGGTCGGGATTTCTGAAAAAGAATATCAAATGGGTGTAGCAAGTATGTTGGTAATTGTGTCATTTATTCCCTTTGTTGAAAAAAGTTGTGAAGCAAAAGAAAGAAAAAAATGTTGAAGAAAAGAAAAAAAAAAGATTTGATATGAAAGAGAAGAAAAAGAGAAAAAGAAAGAAGAAGAAAAGAAAAATATGTTGCTTCATTGAGTTATTCAAGGGAAAATGAAAGGGATTATACTAGAGTCTAATGCATATATAGAGAGCAATTTCGATCTCTCTTGCGTTGTCAAAGTTTAAGATGATTTCTCTAGTTGGTGTTAGTTTGTGCTAGTCTTGTAGATTTGTTTTGGTAAAGTGTCGCTGCGATTACCGATCTTAGCCCCACATTCCCAAACGTTCCTTGGAAAAATCCACTTCTATACCTTCACCCATTAGCCTCCCTTTTTGTCCTGATTCATGTACTTTATAGCGAATGCGTATTAGTTGAGGGAATTACTATCACATTAGAATGCATGCATGTTTCATAAGTTGAGTGAGTGTTTCTATTTCTTTCTATCTTCACAAAACTCACCTTTACATAAACTTATGAGTGCTTGAGTGAATCCGCGAGAATCCGACAAATTGAGCCTTGCAAGATTGAAAGGTATTTGGTTTTGTCTACACTACGGTATCATGTAAAATCTTGGATTATGAGCTGCGTTTTCTACTTTACCGTGCCTTTGAATTTGTTTTATTGGTACAACTTAGTCATTACTTTGTTATAGATTTGGATAGCTTGGAATTTGTATGTGCATTTACATTAGCTTTGAGTTTTTCATTCACCATTTGTATGTTTGTCTTTGTATGTGTCGAGTGCTTTGCTTAGGGACAAGCAAAGGATTGGTTTGGGGGAGTTTGATGATCACTATTTATATACATATTTTATGCTTCCCCTAATCACAAATAACTCGATTTACCGTCTTTCCTTGCTTATTCTATGCTATTTTAGCTAGAATATCGATTCTGCCGCTTTTGTTATGTTTTAATGCAGATTGGATGCATTTGGAGCTTTTTGAGATGATGTGGAGCATGGCGGAGTTGGATCGTAGAAGCTAGGCACAGAAATCGAGGAAGAAAAGAGAAGGAATGAAGAAAAGTTGAAGAAACAAGCTTAAATGAGAGTTGCTCGATCGAGCAGAGTCATGTTGCTCGATCGAGTCGATATCATGGCTGCTCGATCGAGCAGAAGGCCCTTGCTCGATTGAGCAAGCCTTATTTCGGCGGATTTCTTTTATTTTCCTTAAAGTTTAACCTAATTAGTAGGATCTTTTGTATTATAAAAAGAAA
>JAIUZE010009543.1:0-27528 GCA_022085475.1 Heliosperma pusillum | reverse complement strand
AATAAAAAGGTTCGTTACAAAACGAAATAATATTCTACAAAATAAATATACAAGACGGGAGACATATCTCCCGTATCAATACGGAAATAAAAAGATTCTATAATAATATACAAACTAAGAACCAAATATAGGTCCAAGGTAAATACTTCGCTCGCTAGCTCGTCAATGTACCCCAAATATGCATTCACCACCTGTTCAACCGCATTAAATCTAAACACGGAAGCCACAGTCAGTGGGGAGTAACTCCGAGTCCTCCCAGCCACGAAATGTCAAGTTTAATAAAACATGAATAACATAAAAGAGATGTATATGGAAAATACAACACTTTAACATATACGATATGCTTTTCATGTTATGAATACAATTAACTAACATATAACCTATCATATAAAAGCTATCATGTGAATCTGATAATAAACTATAATACGAGGTAGGGAAGCTGGTATGCTAGCTCAGAGGTTACCGTTAACATGGCCATGATACACTCAAACCCTAATCACACATAATATCATGTGAATCAGTTAACAACCAGTAATCCAAACTCTATCAACCTTAGCCGGCTTGCATCTCACCTTCTAAGATTCATAGAATCATACAAACATGAAATACCAATACGTCTACAAACAGGCATAAGTTCTTAGGAAATCACTAAAGACTTTTGTAACTCGAGTCTATACCGCGAGGTAGGATATACTTATATATTTAGGCTCAGCGGTTACCCTAATAACATGGCCCAAATACAAAGCACACATCTAGGCTCAGCGGTTACCTTTAAAACATGGCCCAGATCCAAAGCACATATCTTAGCTAAGAGGTTACCCTAATAACATGGCCAAGATACAACTCTACCCTAAACCTAGACTGCGCAGACCTAGAGAAATGCGAAGATCCATCCATCGCACCCAAGACTCATCACATGAGTATCCCTAAGGAGATCCACCAAAGGGCTGGCTAGTACTTAAGCTGACTCCATTCCCCAAAGTGGAAGCAATGACAGCCATGCCCCAACTTGGAGATCCACCAAGCCGAGAACACAAAAGCTATCAAGCTGTAAACTCCATATGCTCGTTAAAGATAGTAAGGCCTATCAATGTCATGGTCCAAGATACTCATTTTGAATTAGAATGGTCAAGACGCCATATACTCATAATTCTCTATGGGTACTTAGTCAACACGACACCAACCATATAATTAAACAGTCACGGGAAAAACATCCTATCCTGTGACTAATTGCATATAAATCATATTCAAATATCATATCGCCTCATATCTACTAAGGCTAATTCAATAATTAAATAAAACCTTACTTGAAGACAAATCCCCGACCCGAGTCCCGCGACGGGTCATCAGTCAAAACGGGGCTGACTAGATCTTAGTTTGACCAAACCCGTTTGGTCAAACCGGCTAGAAACAAAGTCTTAGCCATCGAGGCTTGAACATAAGAATATCACATTCATTTCATGCTATTTCATTCTATTTCTAACATGTGAATTATTAATTCATACGAAAACCCGCTTGACTTACATGATATCAAATTAAACTAAAATCTCGTATTATAATTTCTAACATGTGAGAAATAATAATATAATGAAAAGCTTTTAGTTAAATAATTTACTTATTAAAATTTCCCACTTGCTAAATATTACAAAACACGATAAATTAACACTAAACCCAAAAACCGTCACAAGACTAAAAAGGTGACTCATGGGCTGATTTGGGCCGGACCTAATACGGGCCTGGACTGGGCCCACGGGCCTGGACTGGGCCCACGGGCCTGGACTGGGCCCACGGGCCTGGTTTGGGCTATTTTGGCTTTTCGATCGATTTTACTAAAAACCGTTTCTTATTATTTCCCGCATGCTTAACATTTTTAAAACCCGTCAAAACAACAACAAAACAATCAAGTATCGACACAAACCCAAAGACCAAAACCCGGACCAACCCAGACCGGGCTGGACCGGTCTGGACCAGGCTGAACCGGGCCTGAACCGGCCGGTTCTCAGCCACCACACCCGGCCACTTTACACGGCCAAGCCCACCACCACTCCAAATTAATTCTAACATGATTTTAATTAACAACATCCATTTTTAACAACCAATTCAACCATCATTCATACACAAATCATGGTTATAAATAAATCATCCAAATATGTCAAGAACACTAACATATTAAAAATTCCATACAACATAAAAATCATACTACTTATCATGTTACTACTAAAAATCATAAGTAACAATAATATGAACTAAAACAAAAGATACAAAGGTATGTAACATTAATTCGTCGAGTAACTCGGAATCGTTACCTTAGCTAGAAAAATCAATTAGCACCCAAAATAAGAACAAAAGAAAACCCCGTCTACTAATCTTCTTCTAATATATACGAGTCACCAAACTCGTCTTCAAAATCTTCCCCTATAAGAAATGACAAGAAAAACATTATTAGAATTAAAACTTTGATTTTCCATAATTAAAGTGTTGAAAACGATTTTGTCGGAATTGAAAATAAACCGTACTTGAAGATGGAGAGCGAAGAGGAGATTCCAGAAATATAAGTTAGGACGGATTTGAATAAGAAATGAAGGTTTTATGATGATTTTGCTCAAGAACGATGAAGAACGACGAAGAACGCTCAAGAACGATGAAGAACGATTAAAGAAAGTGTTAATTAGATCTTAAGTTGATTTTTGTAAAATGAAAAGGTTGTTAGTGAGTAAAGTGGGTGAGTGAGCCGTGTAGTTATAGAAGAAATAATGAGTCGGGTTTTGAAATTGTTGTTACGGAATTGACTCGGGTTTAATAATTATATTACGGTAATTGATTAGATATAATTAGATATTAAGTTAATTAAACTAAATATCTAGATATTATGTTATTGTAATGAAAAGAAAGAAAATATCAAGTCTTAAGAGAGGAAGGAGAGCCGTGTGGTTCATGAAGAATCGGGTATGTTTTTCAAGCGATTTGCGTAATTTACGTTGACGGATCGATAAAGTAACAAATATCTTATATATTTGTATTAGTTTAATCGAAAGAATGAAAATATCTAAAGTGAGTGGAAAAAGATGACATGGGGCGTGTGACTCATGCCAAAGTCGAGTTTCGGGTTTGTTTTGGGATTTAAGTTGACTCGGGAATAGTTAAATGACGTTCGGGATTAAACCGTAAAAGTTATTCTTTAATCCCGAATAAATTCAAAATAATTTTATTAAATTATCATAAATTCAAATAAATCTTAATAAAAATAAATTAAATTTATTATTTTTCAAATATAATTTCGGTCTTTAAAATTACGAGGTGAGTCGGGAAAAGTCAACGAAAGTCAAAGTCGACTTAAAAGTCAAGAAAAGTCAATGATGACTTAAAAGTCAAGAAAAGTTAATGACGACTAAAAGTCAAGAAAAGTCAATGACGACTTAAAAAGTCAAGAAAAGTCAAAGACGACTTAAAAGTCAAGAAAAGTCAAAGATGACTTTAAAACGGGATTCTCATGAAATCTCGCAGAAATTCCAAATACGAACTCGGAATTTCCAAATACGACTCGAAACAATAAATTCTATTTTAAAACTTAACTTTGCTGAAAAGTATCCGTAAAATATTTTTACTAGAAAAATAGGGTACTTTTCGGGTTGTTACATGAACTATCATTATTCTACAGCAATTGGACAACCATCATAAACATTTCTAATTAGCTTCACTAGAGTTAATATGGAAAGATGAAAGAAAAATAAAATTAAAGACCCTCAATAGGAATACAATACTCTAAAACATTATTTGATCCCCTCGTGAGAGGATGGATTGAAAAAGATAGTACGTGACACTTTCACTAGTAGTTTAACAATATTAATTTTGACAAGCCACCAGAGATGAGATCAGATCCATGCGACTCAAATTGAAAATACAATAATTCACAGCATGTTAGCAACACTATTGCATGACAGACAACATTTCTGAACCCAAATTTCTTAGGAGCGCATTTAAAGCATTGTATAGATGCTAAAGTGCGCCAAATCGTACAATAACACAGAAATAAATGAACTCTACGTTCATCCCAGGGGATTGGGACAGATAATACAACAAAGAAGAAGTGAATTAAATATAAAATTTCAGTCATCTCATAAAAAGTGCATAATAAATAAACAATATGATAAACAACCAATAGGATCACTGTGCCAAATGCCAAACCACAACATGCACAATGTCAATAGCTATAACTTGCTATCATTATGATTTCGTATTTTGTTTAGGTGGTCAAATTGACTCCCTTTGTAGATTGAAAGGATGTAACTTTCACCCTTACTAACATCACACCCTTTGATTTTTAAACTAAATAAAAAAAAAAAAGCCAAGGAATGATAAAGACATAGCTCTAAGTATTGTTTAACGATTTTTGGAGGTAACTTCCCAAGAATATTGTACAAAATAGTGCCATTCAAGTTTTCTCTCTTAGCATCAGTTATGCCTCAAAGTTCAACAACACGACAAAAAACTTATAAAGTAGAACGTATATGCGATTTGAACACCCGAGCTTGTAATATTGTATACAATATCACATTAGAAAGGTAGCAAAATTGGCTATAACTTGCGTCTAAAAATCTTATACTCCATTACTCCAGAAAAAATTCGAAAGAAGCCAAGGAGCAAATGACATCAAAAAATAGTTTGGTACTAATCATCTTAACAAGCAATAGATGCACAAATAACGAATTACCTTTTTCATACATAATTCAGCTATTGTGTCCAAGCCATCTTTCGGTAGAAGTAAGGATGACCCTGTCAGATTAAGAATAAGATCCAGAGATACTCTTGATACAAATAAGGAGGTAGAAGTACGGGATTTATTTTAAGTCCATTTGTTAATGGTGTCTAAAACATATCAAAATAATGCAAACACTTATTCTAAAACCTTTGCCAAGCACTCGCGATTTTTTTGAGAAGTAGCTTGTAAAAATACTCTCTTATGTAAGAGAGGCCAAACACCTCTAAGTAACGTCTCAAAAACAGTCGAGAATTGGAGCAGACTGAAAGGATGCAAAACAAGGGAGTACCTAGGCAAAAGCAAGGGAAGAGCTGAATATAACTTCGCTACTCGCTCTATGTAGGACAATGATCTTTTGATTGAAACAACTAGTCCAATTGTTGTACCATTGGTAACTCTATTAAAAAAAATTGATGCATATATCGTTCCTATTGTATTGACAATTGTTACCCTACCCTACAGCTACCAATAATTTAAAAAACGACAGCATTGCACTATGCCAACATGCAAATATTTCAAACTAGCTTAGTGGCTCATTTAACTTTATTACCAAATAATTAGTGGAAGACATACACATCTTGTCATTATTATGATAACAAAATCAACTAAGCACCATGGATATTAATACTAATACAGAAGACGGTAGTTAGATGTGAAAATAAGACATTTAGAGGGAATGATACATTCTAAGGCCATTGGCATGCACAAATTAAATAGCTGAACAATTGTCATAAGTGAATTTGTGAACGCAACACCTTCCCCCAATCCCATAAATCAACTAGAAACTCGAGCCACTATAGGCTTGGTAATTGATAAATTACGACTTATAAATTCTATAAGTGTAAATTATAATAATGAATTGCATTGTGTTTGATTTACAACCCTATTATATTTATACATAATACAAGGGTAGTTATAATAATAGTATGACCCTTTCCCAAGGGTCACATTGATTCACCAAGGGGCACGTGTATCGGTATTGCACTCCAATACCGTAATATACTCCAACACCCCCCTCAAACTCATGGCAATTTGTAAAAATTTCCATGAGTTTGGAAAGTAATATATAAAGAAAATCATCACTTTTGCTTGATGCTTAGCGATTAATTAACATGTAGTCGGTACCATGTCAACCATTTTTTTCTTTTTTTTGAATCGAGGAACGTCATTCTTTTCGGACCTCGTCACATTTCCTTCAAGGGAACGCCATTCTTTTCGAACCCTTTAAATTAAAGTTGAACGGGAACGTCATTCTTTTCGGACCCGTCAAAATTTCAACCGATTTCATGGTTGAATATAAAGACACCACATTCTCTCCTGAAGAGAATAAATGTGGGTACAATACCTTTTGGTGCAAACTTGAATCTTGTTCATGGAGTGCAGCCGTCATCATGGACATGGCTTTTGCCTTCTCCATAAGTACCAATTTTTCCAATTGATAAAATCAAGCCGTTGAGCATATAGTTAATGATCAGGCTATAAAATCAATGTTTAAAGGCTATCGCCTGTACAAAATATTATGCATTTGTTTGGATGCAATTCGTTGTGTGTGCGGCGGAATGGATAGATTTTGGCCGAGCGAATCCCGCTCTGATACCATGATAAATTACGACTTACAAATTCTATAAGTGTAAATTATAATAATGAATTGCATTGTGTTTGATTTACAACCCTATTCTATTTATACATAATAGAAGGGTAGTTATAATAATAGTATGACCCTTTCCCCAGGGTCACATTGATTCACCAAGGGGCACGAGTATCGGTATTGCACTCCAATACCGTAATATACTCCAACAGTAATGCTCACAAAAACAGACCAAATGCGGCACTAAAAACATCCATGCAACAAAATCACACAAGTATACACGCATATACTCTTAAACTTGATCACTAAACTAAGAAATCTCATAAAAGCTTATGGATTCTCATTCGAAAAGCAAGTTGAAACAACTAGAAACAAATATTCGCTCCATCCCATTCATTTGTTTACCTTATTTATTCTTTGTGAGGGGTATTTTAATCGAAGGTAAACAAATGATTAGAACAGAAGGATTACACTGAAATAACGTTTGTTGAAAGAGTCAATATAACACATGAAGATATTCTCCAGTAATTAAAAGTAGTAGCCTCAACTATGGTACAATCCAACCAACTTAATTCAATTGCACAAGTAATAATAATCAACATACAAAAAAAAAAGTACTTAAATAGGGAGATATTAATTAAAAATTAATCAATAAAATAATGACGGGTTTTAATGGTGCGAACATCGGGCTGATTCCAAGAAACCCTAATTTATTCCCCAAAAACAAAGTTAGAAATTAATTTAACATAGAAAGCCCAACCTTAAGTGGGGTGACGTTCAATCGCAGGTGGTGATGAGCGCCATCAGGAAGAGTGTCTAGTGCGTCGATCGAAGAGGGTGGTGGCGAAGTTACATTAGTAAAAGAACCTTTGGTGAAGTATTTGAAGGTTCAGATGAACTTAACACAAATGAACAAATGAGAAATGAGATGTATACCAAATTATCAAATATCAACGTACATGATATACGGGTTTAGTGTAATGGGTATCCAACTATGAAGGGTACTAACTGGTAAGTCTTGACGTCTTAAAACATACTCCCTCCTATTCACAATAACATTCCCCTTTCCATTTTCATCTATTCACAATACCTTTCTCCTTTCCTTTTTTTGGTAAACTTTTATACTTATTTTAATCACATTACCCTACAACAATACCCATACTTTATCTTATTTTAATCACCTTACCTCACAACAATAATTATTTTAATCACTTCACCCCACAATAATATCCCACAATACATTCCCTCTCTCCAATCATCTCACCTCACCACAATATTTTACCTTATTTAATGACCCACCCTTAATTTTTGGTCCATTCTTGAATGGGGAAACTTATCCCGAATAGGAGGGAGTATATTGAAGTTGTTGTGAAATATAGAAGGGAGAGAATTAGAGAAAAGGTAGAGAGATAATATAGGAAGACAGATCTGTCTTATTATTCCATTATAAGGGGTATATATACACATACAATAGGGATAGAGTTTCCATAAGATAATATATTCTAGTATCCTATAAGATATGGACATCCATATAATAATATTTCATAACACCCCCCCTTGGATGTCCATTACTGAAGAACGTGCCTCGTTAAAAACCTTACTAGAAAACCCTATGGGAAAACACTAGAAAGGAAAAGAGTACAATAATCTCCAAACACGCATAATAAGCTGCCTCGTTAAAATCTTTCCATGGAAAACCCAGTGGGACAAAACCATAGATAAGGAAAAAGAGTACAGCGCGTGCTACTCCCTCTGATGATAACGATTCTGTATATAACTTTAAATGAATCATGCTTTGACGTAACTTCTCAATCGTTGAATAGAATCCATTGTAGTTGATAAACTTGATATCTTCATATCCTTGATAATTTCAATCTTCACATTGCTTTAGAACTCACAATTCGGATGTAGTCATTCATGACAACTCTTGATCTTTATTTCAGGTAATACACCAAATAGTGAGAGAAAATAAGTTCAATTCTTCTCATAACATGACATAATATTACGTCTAAAACAATTGTCATCTCAACAATCATTAATATAGCGTATCAATAATGCGCTTGTAGTGCTACCTCGTTAAAAACCTTGATAGGAAAAACCCGTTGGGACAAAAAACCTAGTCGAAGGGAAAAAAAGTGTAGCAGTCATCCATATATTAGATCTCTACGGGAGAAGCAATAAAATTGTTGGATAATAATAATCCACTAAATACCTTCAGTAATTTTCTTTGCTAAACCATTGGATTAACATCCTCATTGTAGACTTTGACTACATTATTTTTCAATCGTTATGATACTTCTGGACCATAAACTCATTTCAAGTGTTTAACAAGAAACTCATTCAGATCTCAATTCTCATATGCTCAAACTTCAGGTTGAGACATCAAATAAACTCTAAAGGAGTTTTGATGTTCCATTTTGGAACTAATCACGATATCTTTCAATCGTGTTGTAGAGATTTATATATTTCGTCACGAGTTCTCAAAACTCAATTGATCAACCATTTAACAAATGATGATCATTCATAAGAGGCTCCTTCAGGAAGATATCCTCGCAGGAGTAAAATATACTTCTCCTTTTAAACATTTATCAAAGTAGAACAATATAATAAATCATGTGCATGCAAATGATATGTAACTAATTCTAAACAACATAGTCTAACAATAATGCAATAATAATAATAATAATGTATATATTAAAACTAAGATGCAATGTTGAACTTACTCTCTATACGCACATGATAATGACTCAAAATGCAAACTGTACAGTTTCTTTTACAATATTCATAATTTCAATTGATTTCAGGTCAATAGATGAACTTCAGGTCCATGGGCTCATTTATAATCAAAGATTATATGTCGACAATCAAAATTGGACTTGCATATAATATCCCCACTTTCTAGTCCATTAAACTCCGCGCGCAAATGCATATCGGTTCCTTAACCATATCGATATAATTTCAACGTCTCTTGATATTTTCAGTACTGATAAGTGATATCTGAATACATAGGGTACCATTTCTTCTCTACATCGGCCATCTATTATCATTCAGATATTTATGTCACTTTAGGGACATACAAATTTCTTTACTCTAGAAGAGTACCAACTGCTCATACTTGTCATTTTCTTATTATTTGAAATATGTGAACCGATATGACTTCCACACTACATTCCATGTGTGGTTATTGTTCAATTTGACAAGAATTTCAATTTTCATTACATATAATAACTATGACTAATTTATAGCACGCTATACCACAAATAGGGCTAATCTATCTATAATTAAATCATAGATCCTAATGTAATGTCACATTTAGACAAGGTGATCAAACTGGTATCGTAATACATCTTCATAACTAAATGAATGCCATCATTTTTCATTTTATGAACCTTTATTTGATGTATTTCATATTGAAAATAAACCGCTGAACTTCAGGTTCAGTTGACGGATAACTTACTTGTCTGTTTTTACCAGCTTTTCCTTATCATTCTCCCCCTAAGGTGGTAAAAACTATCAATAACAAATAGATTTAATGGGCAATAAATCATGATATCCATCTTAGATTTAAGTTTCTCATATCATAATGAGACTTTGATATAGACACTTTTATACAATAACAAAATGTTTCGGGGAGTAACATATAATGCAGTTGGATTTCTAATGTGCTGAATCACAATGCCCAATTTGGGAGTTCAACGATTTTATATAATAATCAAAATGTGATTTCTGATCACAAGAACTACTCAGAAAAATCATTATGTGGCTACAAGCCATTAAATAGAGTGTCAATCCATACACAAACATTTTAGTTCTTTATTAAACTTCTGAGTAATGTTTATATCTCCAATGTCAAATATACTCAATCTCACTGTAATGTCTTGCCTTTATTGAAAAATTTCTACACGAGAGAGTTTCAACACTTTTCTTTTCTCTAGGATAAACTTCAGGTTTATTAAAACGAGTATAATAAGAACCCGGATGGCCTCAAACGTCACATCTTAACAATTTAATGTCAACTTTTTTTTTAGTTTGAGGTTCACAATTTAAGACGATATTTTATAAGCACTTGACTGTGTATAAATAATTAATATATCACACGCCACTTTAATTTCTAGTTGACTATTCATCTTGCTAAACTTCTGGTTAGCAATGTCATATCACGTGCCAAATTTATAGTTGACTATAATTATAGTGCTAAATTTTCAGTTAGCAACATTTCAACATACGACTTCAAATTTAGTCTGTTGTATCTAGCCAGATAAAAATAGATGTGACATAAGACACTCACTTGTGTCTTATTTATATTGACAAGACTAAACATACATATATAACAATACTGCTTCAGGGAATATAATACATTGCTCTTTCTTGTAGTATGAACAAATCATAACTGATCTTTGAATAATCTCAGTTAAACTCAATTAATAATTCATCTGTCCCTTTAGGGGAGAAGGTGAATTCAACGAGTTATAGTGATCATTCTCTTCATAATATTAAGTAATTTGATCACATATCACATGTATACGAGATACTACACATAGTATTTTAAAGACTACATTATTTGTATGAATGATAAATATATTTCATACTCAAAATATGATATCTCATTCGCTTCATGGAATGGTTTTGAATTGATTTGATATGATTCTCAACTTTTAAGAGTATTTCATCTTGCAAGTATTCATGTATAATCCCGAGTTCATTTTTAATTATAATGCTCAAATAATACTCACGATATGAAATATGAGAATTGATCAACACTGTGAACTTCAGGTCACTATTTTAATATCTATAAACATTATGAACTTCAGGTCATAATTCAGTATATGTAAACACTATGAACTTCTGGTAATAGTTTTAGTATCTTTAAATACTATGACCTTCAGGTCATAGTACGAATACTAAAATTTTAACTCGTATATCAATTTCCTTTTCTTTACTCATATAGATATATTAGTCCAACATGACCTTTCATGAAATATTTTTCCTTCACTATTCGAATTTGGCTCAATAAAGGCCTCATCAATTGGCTCACTAAAGGCCATATTATTAGGCTCAATTCAGGCCGAAATATTAGGATTAATATTATGCCTTGTTCTCAATTTCTGTTATAAGCAGGGTCTTAATGAGATGTCACATTCACTTCAAGGAATGAATTTGTTCAACTTCAAGTGAACGGGAATCAATTCAGAAATAACTTTTCCCTTTATTAAATACCGCTTTATTCATTTGAAATTCAAAAGGCGATTCAAAAATCGCAGCTATGAACTTCTGGTCACAATCATTTACATGCGGACTTCTGGCCACTTATACTTATATAATATGAATATATTTTACTGATGAGACGGTGTTAAATTATTATACACCTTTAAAACTTTGAACTTCAGTCCAAAGTAGATCTTTTTAAAACTTTGAACTTCTGGCCAAAGTCATAATATGGACAAATATGCTCATCTTTATAAAATATATCTTTTGGAACTTCAAGTCCAAAATTATATGACACGTCCCTTCTCAAAACTTGTTCACAAATATTGAATTACAGTATGTGCATTTTGTATTATTAATGTAATAAATTATACACTATAATAATCTCTCTAAATAGATCGTGTGACCAAAAGATATATATCATGGCACATAATTGATAAAACCTCAACTCATATCTAAGAATATGTAATCCACGCATGTAAAGCAATATAAGAAAATTATAAATATTAACTCAATCTAATACATGCAGATCAATTCGTTCTTGAGTATTTTTCATTGTTCTCAACTAGGTTTTCCACGTGAATAATAAAACCATATATAAGGGGAATAAGATTTACGTTTTTCATATAATACTCGACAATACATAATAGATGCATATTTAGAAAACTCAGAATGGTGAAATACTTGTAATGGTATCAAGCATTACATAAGCAAGACTGCAATGAAGGACCAAAAACAATAATAGGATATGAAGATATATATGATGCATTGTTAGTCTGCGCATGCACATCGTATTATGAAATCAACTTGCATATGTAATCATGATCAATAAAATTCATCCTTAAAGATAGATTATCTCAAACGGCATACAAAATCAAACACTAAAGATTTAGATTTTTATAAAATACCAATAATTACTCATATATGATAAGCATCAACAACTAATCAGATCTCAATCAACAATTATGGAGTATTACGGTAACATACCTTGACTGCGTGAATAAAATAATAAGATATGATATTCACCTCCTCATTAAAAGATAATAATAATAATAATAATAATAATAATAATAATAATAATAATAATAATAATAATAATAATAATAATAATAATAATAATAATAATAATAATAATAAGAATAATAATAATAATAATAATAATAATAATAATAATAATAATAATAATAATAATAATAATAATAATAAAAATAAAAATAATAATAATAATAATAATAATAATAATAATAATAATAATAATAATGTGCTTCTTTATTCCTGGGACAGTGGGCGTGATGTGTGTGTTGATTTGACAGGGTCTTCCCCCTTGACTCAGACTGGGATGTCGGATTTTATGCCGGGACGGGTTGTCGCCGATGCTGCTCAACGCAAATGTGCTAAGTATGGGGATTTATGCGCGGCTGCTGGATATGGTTTCCTACCCTTCTCTTTCTCTTCACTTGAGGAGCTGGGCTCGGATGCTGTTGACTTGCTCAAGCAGATCCAGAAATTCTCGGTATCTCAGGATGCAGGGGCTCGGGTGGCCGCTTATATTTTTGCTAGGCTTAGTTTTGCTATAGCTAAGGGAGGGGGGGCCCAGATTGTCTCTCGGCTCCCCACCAACTTTATGAAAACTTTTCATTTTATTTTAATGAAAGCTGCGCGCATTAGATAATAATAATAATAATAATAATAATAATAATAAAAATAATAATAATAATAATAATAATAATAATAATAATAATAATAATAATAATAATAATAATATTATGAATATGAAGTATGAATAAATTAAGACTATTAGTTGTTTTCGCTCAGTCGGTTAAACCTCGTGCTGATAACGTGTTGTGAAATATAGAAGGGAGAGAATTAGAGAGAAGGTAGAGAGATAATATAGGAAGGCATATCTGTCTTATTTTACCATTATAAGGGGTATATATACACATACAATAGGGGTAGAGTTTCCATAAGATAATATATTCTAGTATCCTATAAGATATGGACATCCATATAATAATATTTCATAACATAAGTCAACTTTTTGACACACAAGTGAATTATTGTTCTTTTATTTTATCACAAAACCAAGGAAAAAGTGGGCATCATTTGTAGTTCCACTTAATGGATGACAAGTGGACAATAGTGCTATTTGGTGATCAAATTACTCATAAAAATCCTTCCAAATATAAAAAGCACAACAGGGTCAGAGACACCTAAAAACTGAATAGGAAAATAATTGACCAGGACAGAGGGAGTATAACACTTCAAGAAAATGCTTCATTAGCGACGGAATATTTGCGACGGACATAAATACCGTAGCAAAAAAGACATTGCGATGGATCCTGCGACGGAAATTCAAACTTGCGACGGAGTTGCAACTGAAATTTCGTAGCAGAGTTTCCAGCCATGGCGGCTAGACATTTCACATGGCGGGAAAGTCTGCGACGGAATTTCCGTCGCAAGTCCGTAGCAAGGTTGCACTTCTGCGACGGAATTAGCGACGGAAATTCCGTCGCAAGGTCAAATTATTGACTTAAATATTCTAACTGAAAAAGGGACAGGTGGCAGTTTCCTTGCGACGAAATTGCGACGGAAATTCCGTCCCAAGAATTTTTAATATATATTGCGATGGAATTGCGACGTAAATTTCGTCGCAGGATTTTTTTATATATCCACACATCGCTATCTCTCTCTCCCCGTGTTTCGTTTAATAAATCCCAAATCATCGTCTTCACCAAATCGTCCATCGCCTTCACTGGAGCCACCCCCAAGACCACCGGCGCCAACCCAACCCCAGACCACCGGAGTCGCACCTACACCACCGAATCTACCCTATAGGTACGCCCCTCTTTCTTTCTCTCCCTCTTCTTTAAATTTGCTTTTTCAGATCTACCTTTGCCGGCGCCACCGACCCCCTCCCGCAAGCGCCACCCACCCCCTCCTCTTTCCTCCTTTTCCTCTTCCCCTTCCCCTTCTTTCTTCTCTTTCCCTTATTCCTCTCCTTCTTCTTCTGCCGGCCCCACCACCCTGCTCTCCCTCAGGCGCCTCCCCCTCCATGCCCCCTGTTACACTTGCCCCACCCCATTTTTCCCTCCCTCCTTTAAATTGTTATAATTATTAATGTACTATATATGTTTTATATATGTTTGTATAATTTTATGTTAGTAGTGTATAATTAAAATAGTTTTATGTTAGTATAGTTTATGTTAGTATAATTTATGTTAGTATAGTATAATTAGTATTGTTTATGATACTATAATTAGTATAGTTTATGTTAGTATAGTTTTATGATAAAAATATAATTTATGTTTAATTGTCATTGTTAAAATTATTGTTAAGGCAAATTGAGTTTATTTTTATGTTTAAGTTTGCATTATTATTGATTAATTGTGTTGTTCATATATGATAGACCTAGTACCCGTTCAAGAATTATACATTAGGTGTAATTCTTGAATAGTCCCCGTTTGGGACTGTGTTTGAATCTTTCATGCCATTTAGGTGGTAAATACTAATTATTTTTTTAATTGTTATTTGACGATTAATTTTGGTTGACAGTTCCTTTAATGTTTTCGGAATACATATGTGGAGTGACAAGTCATTCAACATTGTGTATTTGGAGAGCTGTAGGGAACTGCTGCCGAATTTTTGTCTCATAACAATTAATTAAATGATTAGTATTTACTAATGGTATGAAAGATTTAAAGATGGGTTTAGGTTGGAGAGATAAGGACCCCATGAGCTCGAAATATTGTTTTTTTTTGCAGGTTGAAGATGTTAGATAGTTGTAGTTGTTGTTGTTGTTGTTGTTGTTTTTGGTGTTGGTGTTGTTGTTGTTGTTGTGTATTAGTAGTTATTGTTGTTATTGTTGCTATTAGTACACTTTTAGTTGTTGTTGTTATTGTTTTGAATATTTATTTAAGTTGATCATAATAATTTTAAACGTGTATGTAGATTTGAAATGAAAAGAGTACAACGGGCGTGGATGTATGAAAGATTGGATTGTAATAAAAAATTAAGGCACAAGTTTGTAATGGGCGTTAATGATTCATTAATTATGTTAAGAAACAAGAAGATTACGATAGATCTAAAGAAATTAGGTGCCCGTGTGTAAAGTGTAGAAATAGAAAATTTTTAGCCGAACAAGAAGTACGAAAACACCTAGGGCTTTGGGGCTTTTGCGATGACTATTATGATTGGGTGTGCCATGGTGAGAATTTTCCCGTTGAGGAGAGGTCTGACAATCCTTATAGGGATATGGTGGAGGATGCGTTGCGCGACAACATTAATCAAATTAGAATGGAAAATGTTGACGCCGAAGTGGTTGATGAATATCCAAATCCTAATGTAATAGCCTTTTTCAAAATGTTGGAACATGCCAATAAACCGCTGCATGAAGGGAGTCGTCTCTCTTTGTTGCAGTGACCTTCATGGTTGGTAACTTTGAAATGTGAATACAATCTACCCCACAAATGTGTAGATGGTATCGCGTCATTTATAGGGTACATTATTCCTGAAAATCATGTTATGACGCGTAACTTATATGAAACCAAAAAATATTCTTAAAGCTCTTCAACTCCCTTATGAAAAGATAGATGCGTGTGAAGCAGAATGTATGTTGTTTTGGTACGATGATAGTCATCTCGATAAGTGTATAAAATGTGGTAGAGATCGATATAAAAAAAAAAAGAATGCAAATGGCAAAAGGGTTGGGAAAAATATTTTAACTTATTTCCCAATAGGACCGCGTTTGCAACGACTTTATGCCATGAAACTAATTGCGGCAGAGATGCGGTGGCATCATGAAAATCCATGTGTCAGCGGGATAATGTCTCATCCAAGTGACGACGAGGCTTGGAAACATTTTGATCGCATTCATCCTTGTTTTGCAAGTGAGCCTCGAGATGTTCGACTTGATCTTTGTACCGATTGTTTCGTAACTTTCGGTCAATACGGAAAGTCGTACTCCTGCTGGCCGGTAATGCTCACTCCATACAATTTACCACCCTGGCTATGTATGAAAAGACAGTTTATGTGTCTATCATTACTTGTACCCGGTCCGTCGAGTCCCAAAAAACACCTTGATGTTTATTTACAACCGTTAATTCGCGAGTTGAAACAGTTGAGGGAGACAGGGTTGTACACATACGACGTCTCAAGAAAGCATAACTTTGATCTTAGAGCCGTACTATTATGGACTATCAATGACTTTCCTGCTTACGGCATGTTATCGGGTTGGTTAACTGCTGGTGAACATGCGTGTCCATATTGTATGGAGAAGGAGACTAAGGCATTTTGGCTTTATAAAAGTAGTAAATGGAGTTTGTTTGATTGTCATAGATAGTTTTTACAACCTGATTATGTTTTCCACAAAGATAAAGTGAATTTTAGAAAAGGACGAGTACGGAAAGATTTTGCTGCTACGAGATTAACGGGTGAAGAAGTGTGGGATTGTGTGAAGCATTTGCCCAAAATTGTGGATGCAAGTAAAGCTGAATTGGACTCGTTAAAAGTTTCTCAAATCGGGTGGTGGAACCAAAGCATTTTTTGGGAGCTTCCTTATTGGAGAACACTATTAATTCGTCATAACCATGATGTAATGCATATCGAGAAAAACTTTTTCGAGCAACTGATTCACACGGTGATGGATGAGAAAATCAAGACAAAGTTTACCCCACAGGCACAAGAGGACATGTTGACAGTTTGTTCTAAACAGCGAAAAATGGATTCATTCTTTTTGAATAAAGAAAAAATGAAGGTGTTGTGTGATTAGATATCCAATTTGCGATTTCCGGACGGTTATGCTTCAGATCTGAGAAGATGTGTTGATAAACACGAGTTGAAACTACATGGATTGAAAAGTCATGATTATCACGTGTTTATGGAGCGTTTACTTCCAGTGGCTTTAAGGCACCTTCTCTCGAAGAATGAGTGGAATGCAATAACTTAGATTAGCCATTTTTTCAGAGATTTGTGTACTTCATCGATACAAGTTAAAAAAATGACTAATCTCGAGAACAACATTGCCGAAATCATTTGCAAGCTAGAGAAGATATTTTCACCTTCTTTTTTTAACTCAATGGAGCATTTACCAATTCATTTGCCGTATGAACTGAAAATGGGTGGTCTAGTATAGTGCAATATAGGTGGATGTATCCTTTTGTGAGGTAATTAATTCCACAATTATCCAATTTAATTACTCAATTTAATTTCATTCGATCTTAACCAACGTTTTTATAGGTTCTTAAATCATTTGAAAAAAAAAGATTGGAAATAAAGCGCGTGTTGAAGGTTCTATATGCAACGCGTATTTGCTTGAAGAAATTTCCAATTTCTGTTCCTTTTATTTTGAAGAAAACGTAGACACAAAAGCCAAGGGTCTCGACGTAGGCTTGAAAGAGCCTACGTATTCTACCTTACCCGAGATTTTTCAAGATCACGGGGGTATTACTTCTGGAAAGTGTCGTGAAAGATTTTTAGAAGACAACGAAAATGAACGTGCACACTTATATGTTTTATCTAACTGTGACTTAGATGAATTGAAGCATAACGAAGTGTAAGTAAAAAATCGATCTTTTGAACTTAAATTTTTAAGAATTATACCATGTAAAAACTATTACTTAATTCGACATTATTTATAATGAATATAGGATGTTTGAAAATTATATCAAAACAGAATATCCCCAATTTCTCAGAGCCGAAGATATTTGGAACAAATTTGACACAAGATTTCCCCAATGGTTTAGAGGTCATGTAAGTACATACTACATACTAACACCAGATTACTCTTTTTTTTTATTATTATACCTGAAGGTATTATAATTTGATAATAATTTAACAATGATAGGTAAACAACTTAAAAGATTCAGTTCTCATTGCCTTAACACAAAGTCCTTCGAAAAGGGTACGAACATGGAAACGTTATTTCGTTAATGGATACAAATTTCGCACTTTCAAAGATGGGTTAGATTTGGAAAAATCTACAATTAATAATGGAGTATGTGTAAGTTCGACTGAGGGAGCTGACTACTATGGAACACTCAATGAAGTTGTTGAATTGTCGTACACAGGCAAAAAAAGCACATATAATGTTATTTTATTCAAATGTGATTGGATAGATAATTCTGAAAAAGGAATGCAAATGCACGAGGATTATAAACTTGTGGATGTTAATCGAAGCAGAAAATTTCCGAAATACGATCCATTTGTGTTGGCGTATCAAGTGGAACAAGTTTATTATACTTCATATCCAAATATCAAAAGAGATAAAGATAAGTGGTCAGCAGTATTCAAAACTAAAGTTATATCGCATGTTGATGCTCCTATTGTCGAATCTGTGTTTCAAGAAGATGTTATTAGTAGTGAGACACTACTATCAATAATTGAAGTGCCAGATGATAACGAGTTTATAGAGGAGGAGGAGGAAGAAGAAATGCAAGTAGGGGACAATAATGAGGAGAAGGTAGAAGAGGGGGAGGAGGAGGAGGAGAAGCGGAAGGAAGACGGAGCAGAAGATGAAGAGGAAGATAAAGAGGAAGAAGACAATTTTATAGACTCTCTTTTTAAATACAACATTTGCGAAAACCAAAATTCAAGTAGTGATGATGAATAAGATTATTTCTAATTCTGATATTAGTTGAAACTACTTTTTGTAAATGTATGGGCGTTTGCAAAGCACTTTCATTTTAGCTGTTGACAGTTGTTTTTATTATTCATTAATAAGAATATATAGTTTCTTGTTATTTAACTGTACATGTTTGTTAATTCATGACAACTTTAAATATTTTTATTTTTCTCTATATGGCGGGCGGACGACGAAGAAGAGGTAGTTGTAGTAATGTAGGAAACAGAGCGCAGGAGGATGAGAATGAACAAGTCAATGACAATAACGTGCAAACGACACAGGTGGATACTACTACTCGCAGAGTCCACCTCGATCCGAATGAGGAAACATGTGTCTGATAAGACTAATTCACTTTTACTTTAATTGTTTAATTATAATTATGATTATTTAGAATATCATAATATTTATATATAATGTATTTAACTATGATAATTAATTTCAGGTTCAGTGACTCAGATGTGGGTAAACTGATATCGGAGACCATAATCTGCGGGTACAAGGAACACGCGCCAAGCTGGAAAGAGGCGTCAAATACTTTGCGGTCGTCTTGGTGGAACTGGTTTGAGGAATAATTATTTAAAATATTATAATTATATCTATTTAAATTTGTTTTTCTCAATTTATCTTTGTTATTGATTTTTTATTTTTTTGTTTATTTACTTAATATTTTCCTAACTTTATGTTTTTAATCATGACAACAAAGGGTTTCTTTCGATCCTTGCCATACATATATGGTATGGAAAGCTTGGGAATATGCCATGAAGACCCGTTTACGTCATATGATCTACCGAGCCTCGCCAAAAGACGAGGATCACAGGCCGAAGTGGATTCCTTTGGACTTATTTAGAAAGCTTAAGAATAGGCCTGTTGAAGATCCTAACTTCGTTAGGAGATCTGAATCAGCCTCGGCTAATCGTAGGTCGGGATGTGAAGAGAAGGGAAATGCGTTGCCTACTCACATTATGGGTAGAAAAAACACCTTGACACTCATGGACGAAATGGTAAATATCTTCTTTCATTTTTTATTTATTTATCTAATTATAATTTAATACTTACATATATATATCTATGTTATACTAACAAGTACTCCCTCCAATCCACACAAATGGTAACATGGTGGAAATTGGAGTATTTAAGAAAAGGTGGACTAGTGAGGGGTAAAAAGGGAAAAAGTAGGTGGGGTATGTAATTATGGGTTTAATTGTGGGGTTGATAGGTGGGCCATATAATGGCATTTTGTGTAAATATCAAATAAGAATAAGGATAACATAGTAATGTTATGTGCCAAATAAGGTATGTTACCATTGGAGTGGATCGTCCGTTTATGATAAGTGTTACCATTGGTCTGGATCGGAGGGAGTATTTAAATTGTAGGTCGGAAAAAAATCATCTAATATCCCAAATGCCGTGGAAGTCTTAGAGAAGATAAATAAGCACAGGATCCGTTGATGGTTATAAAAAAACCAGCTGAACTTTTTGTAAGTTATGCATTATTTCCCTAATTGATTTATGTTTGTCATTTTTATTTAATTACGATAACAATTTAAATGACAATTACTAATTCTGAGCTTGTTTGTGATGCAGAATATGATCATGTCAAAGAAGTCTGAGCTTCAAAGTCAAGGAGTCGAAAACATCGACAATAATGAGATCTATTATGAGGAGACTGGATTTGACGAGAAAGGAAGATGCTACGGTTTGGGACCAACGCGGATTATTTGTTTGTCCATCATAGGCACTCTGTTGCTACCTCAGCCCCGACTCAGTCCAAAGTTTCACTACTAAGCTGTCAAAGGAGAATGCGACACTTACGCAAGAGCGCGATGAGCAAGCTCGAAGGATTGCAGCTATAGAAGAGTACTTGAGTCAGGTTGGAAGAAATTCTACTCACAGCTGCAGAACTAGAGGTCCTAACCAAGGTCGAGACGGCTTTGATGATGATGGTTGAGTGATTAGTTAGTTACTTTGAACTTAATTATGACATAAACCTTTTATTTGTAAGACTTTACTTTTATGATATAAAATCAAAACTTTGCTGATAATTGGTTTTTGTGTTATATTAGTAACTTTGTTGGACGCGTAACTGCTGGAAAATTTCTGTTATTTGCAGGTTTTTGGTCGTTTTAACGCGTATAGGGGATGCAGGAAAACAGTGCATCCTGGAATGTATAGGTGTTTTTGCGACGGAATTTCCGTTGCAAACATTGACTAATTGACTGCCACCTATCTAGCCAAGTCAAACAAACAGTCAACTTTTGCGACAGAAATTCAGTCGCAAAAGTTTTTTCTATCGCAAAAGTTGACTGTTTCTTTGACTTGGCTAGGGAGGTGGCAGTCAAGTCAAACAGTCTGTCAAGTTTTGCGACGGAATTTCTGTCGCAAAAGTGGACTTATTGTTTGACTTGACTGCCACCTGCCATCCGTCGCTATTTCAATTGGCGACTGATATTCCGTCGCACATAACTTCCGACAGACTAATCTGTCGCAGAAACTACTGTTTGCGACGAAAATCTGCGACGGACATGATCCGTCGCAAATCCGTCGCAAAACTGTTTTTGGCGACGGAAATACCATGTTTTGCGACGGACTATTCCGTCGCAAAACGAGCTTTCTCTTGTAGTGTAAACTAGATATTCATTTAACTCTTAATTTTGAGTAGTAGTGTTCCGTCTCCTTAGCCACTCATAGCCTCACTTCCCTATACACTATCTCACCTTTTCTCCCCCCTCTCCTTAAATCAGATTTTAAAACCAAAAAATCAGATTTGTCCCTCTAACCCATTCTCTCTCATTTTCTACTCTCTCATTTCACCATCTTTGATTAGTCTAGTTTAGTAGGGGTTAATAAAGTTATTTTGATGATTAAATGATGGGTTAAGAAGCATATTTGGGGATTTTAGTGCTTATGTCTTGAGTGTTGGTTTGGTAATGGACTTGTGTGTTTTAATGGGGTAATTGGATTGATTTCTTGCTATGAGTGGAGAAGGGCTTCTTTAGAGGTTAGTATTGGGCTAAGGATGTAATGAGAGTGTTGATTTTGAAGCAAGTCAAAGCCCAAAACAATGAGTCAAAATGCGTAAAAGAGAAGAAAAGAAGGCTGCGAGGAGCGGCTAGCTGCGTGGCGCGGCTACTAGCTAGCTGCGTGGAGAGGCTGAGCATTGGATTCCGACGACTCTTTTAATTCCTCTTTAATTCAGGCATTATGCTCATACTGAAAGTCCATAGACCTTAATTAGACTCCTCTAATTAGTTGCTAAATTACTTGTTAATTTAGTATTTAATGATCTATGTAACATGCATGCAAATATAAAGACATTTATATAAAAGAAGAAATTTCCTCACAATTATATGGAAAATATATGGGCACAAGAAGAACTTCTTCTTGTTGTTCTTGAGCTACAAATATGGATGAACACAAGTAATCTCCAAAGTAGAAGATCTCCTCTAAGTTGCACCAAGATGAACCCAAATAATCTACCCTTATTATTAACTAGATAATAAGATAAATATTATACTACTAATATTAGAATATATTACTACACTAGTAATACTTAGTAAATATTAATATTTGAGAGTTTTTTAGAGAGAAGAAGAGTTTTTGAGATAAGTAAGAAAACAAGCATGAAAATGAACAAAAAAAAATGATCAACCATATTGCCCTTTTATAGGCATTATGGCCGGTCATGGTGAGCTCTACAAGGCTCTCATTTTGCTTATTTTAGTCACATGCATTAGGGTGAAGTGTTGTAGTATAAGTGATGATTATATTCTTCTTGTTATGTCACTTTCAATTAGTAACTAAAGAGTGTAAACAAGAGCAACAATCATCACCATGTAACTAGCACTCTAACCGGCCACAATGGCCTAGTTTGGTCCATTTTTGATTTTTGATATTTGTCTCACAAATACTTATTGATCATATGGTTAATTATCTTGTATAATTAAGTGTTAATTTGATCATATAACAATTATATGACTCAATTAAATAAATAATATGTACTTAATATTTTAAGTAATATTTTACCATTTTCAATATATAATGGGTCCAACACAATGCCTTAGTTAATTATTTGACACACTCCTTGTAAATATTTAATAGCTAATTACCTCTATCTCAAAACCTCAATAATTTTAGGAATTTAACGATTAATTCTAAGTTAAAATCTTATTTATAGTTATTTAAAAGAGATTATAAATTGATTGATAGTCAAATTATCGCATAATGAAAAAATACACTTATCGAATTTGAGTTCATAACTCAATTTCTAACAATTAACTCTCGTACATATCGAATATATGTAATGTACTAATTAACTGTATCGTATACAAATAATTAGTTACTATTTGGATTTCACCCTTTAGGTGTGACCGAAAGGGATCAGTTGATCACCGCCGTCAAACGACAATAACGTCAAACTCTAGTTAGCCAACCGTTATTGATTTACGTTAATCAACTGACTAATCAGATATATAGTCAATAAATATCCCAATTATATTCCTTAATAAGATTTATTATGTGGCGCACTATTGTGGAGGACACCTACTCCAACAATCTCCCACTTGTCTGACACAAGTGTGCGTCAACGATTCTCTTGTCTCTTTATCACATCTCCCACTCAACGCAAGGTGTCTTTCTGGTCGCACTTGCGATTGACAATATCTAGAGTGGTTTTCTCGATAGGGAGAGTAACTGTCTGACCGGAAAATCTACCATAGATCTCTTTCCGAGCGTGGCCACGCATTTACAGTAACTTCTCCTCGAGTGGCCTCAAGATGTTTTTACCCAACGTGGGTGGACAATTCCTGTTGATCCATCTACTATGTATGGTGCAGATCACCATGATCTAGAAGAAGTCCATCGGCCTCCTTTTACGGCACGACCTAGAACATCAACCAAAACCAATCGGAAACTGCACCGACTCAGATAGACGGTTGCCAGTCAAAAGAATCGACTTATAGGAATAAGATAGAAGACCCTGCCACGACCAGGCATCAAACAATTGATTTAAGGGTCTCTATCATGCCACTGTCCGACAGAGTGTCATACAGTCTGTCTATGTAAACGACCAGTCATCTCCATGACCCTATGGTGCTGAACCAACCATCGATCGACTTACAATCTAGTCATTTCGAGACGTCACCTCATTGAGTGACTAGGGACAAAATACTAAGTTCGTCCTATTCACTTGAATAGGGTCCAACAATCTATTCGGATAAACAAAGTATTAAATTTAGTCAAACTAAATAAAAGAGTTTTAAAATAAAAACTCGAACAATGAATGCCATTTTAATATATGAAATAATTAATACAACATTTAAATTATTACATATTACACATCTAAAGGAATTCTGGCAACCACGTCTCAATCCCATTGTGACGACATGACCATATGCTTAGCCTTTGACAAAGGATTGGTTAAAGGATCCGCAATGTTGTCATCTGTCCCAACCTTACAAATGTCAATTTCCTTTCTGTCCACGTAATCTCTAATTACATGCTATTTCCTAAGTACATGTCTAGACTTATTACTAGACTTGGGCTCTTTTGCTTGAAAAATAGCCCCACTGTTATCAGAATAAATCGTGATAGGATCTTTGGCAGTAGTGACTATTGTTAGTCCTTCCAAAAATTGTCGAATCCATACAGCTTCCTTTGCCAGCTCAGACCGCGCAAGGTTACTCTGCTTCTGTGTAGAATCCGATTTGTTGAACACTTTGCTTGAAACTCTATCCAGCAAACAGCTCCTCCATTCATCATATAACGTTAGACGGATGGGATTTCATATCATCCCTATATGTTTGGGAAACTGACATCTTTGTGTAACCTTTACACGTAACTCAGTCTCGCCTCCAAACACTAAGAACGAATCCTTGGTCTCTTAAAGTACCTTAAGGATGTCCTTTACGGCTATCCAGGGGACTCTCACCTGGATTTGCTGGGGTAACGCACTTGTCATGCTCAAAGCATATGGCAACGGTCGGGACGAGTGCACATCATAGCCATACTGATTGAATCAATAGCTGATGCGAAGGGATCAATTTCATGCATTCAATCTCCTCGGGTTTCGTAGGGAACTCTGACTTGCTCAAGGTGATCCCACTTCCCATAGGAAGAAAGCATCTCTTAGAGTCTTTCATGTTGAACCGATCAAGAATCTTATCAATAAAAGTCTCTTGACTTAATGCTAGTATCCTTTTAGATCTATCCCTATAGATCCGGATACCTAAGATGCGCTGGGCCTCTCCTAAGTCTTTCATTTGGAAATGTATTCCTAGCCACTCCTTTACAGAAGTGAGCATTGGAATATCATTCCCAATGAGTAGTATGTCATCTACATACAAGACTAGAAAAGTTACTTTACTCCCACTAAACTTCATGTATAAACACGGTTCATCGACACTTCGAGTGAAACCATTTTGTTTAATTACATGATCGAAACGATGATTCCAACTCCTGGATGCTTGCTTAAGACCATAGATGGATCTCTTAAGTTTGCATAACTTCTTAGGGTTTGATGGATCCACAAAACCTTCAGGTTGTGTCATGTACACTTCCTCTTCTAGAATCCCATTCAAGAAGGCGGTTTTGACATCCATTTGCCAAATCTCATAATTATGAAATGCGGCAACCGCTAAGATAATCCTTATGGATCGAAGCATGGCGTCTGGGGCGAAGGTTTCGTCATAGTGAAGACCATGAACTTGGGTGAAACCTTTTGCCACCAATCTAGCTTTGTAAACATCATTATGTTTATCTATGCCACTTTTGATCTTATAGATCCACTTACACTGAAGAGGTCTTACCTCATTAGGTAAATCAACCAAGTCCCATACTTGATTGTCGTACATAGAATCCATTTCGGATTGCATGGCTCCTAGCCATAGCTTTGAGTCGGGACTAGAAATGGCTGCTTTGTAGGTAGGAGGTTCGTTACTTTCAAAAAGTAACACATTATAGTCATCACCTTCCTCTATAATACCAAGGTATCTATCAGGTTGATGACTAATTCTGCTTGACCTTCTAGGTTCCGAAGGAATAATGACCGTACCAGACGAAGAGGGAACGTTTTCCTCGTCATCCTTTTCGGTTTGTGGCTCTTGGACTTCATCAAGTTCAAATTTTTTCCCACTCTGTCTTTTAGAAATAAAATCATTTTCTAAAAAGACTGCATCACGAGACACAAACACTTTGTCCTCGTGTTTATTGTAGAAGTAATAAGCACGTGATTCCCTTGGATATCCTACAAAAAGACATTTGTCAGATTTGGGTGCGAGTTTATCGTCAGACTTATTCTTAACAAAAGCCTCGCATCCCCAAATTCTCATAAATGACAAATAAGGGATTTTTCCTGTCCATATCTCATATGGAGTCTTGTTTGCCGCTTTAGTCGGGCTTCGATTTAGTGAAAATATTGCAGATAAGATAGCAAAACCCCAAAAATAATCAGGAAGCTCGGTTAGACTCATCATAGATCGAACCATATCTAATAAAGTTCGATTTCTCCTTTCGGATACACCGTTTAATTGAGGTGTTCCAGGAGGAGTCCATTGTGATACTATACCACAATCTTTCAGGTGTGAATCAAATTCATGGTTCAAGTATTCACCACCACGATCGGATGTAGGGTTTTAATCTGTTTATTCCACTTGGTTTCTAATTCCTTTGAAATCTTTGAATTTTTCAAAGCATCACTTTTATGCCTCCATTCAAGTAGACTATACATATCTACTAAAGGCGTCGGTAAAAGTAATGAAGTAGTGAAACCACCTCTCGCTCGGATGGATAGTCAGTGGACCGCAGCAATCCGTATATAAGTCTAATACTTCACTGTGTGCCCTTTCCCGTAAAAGGAGCACGTGAGTCATCTTGCCTAGAGACAAGATTCGCATACGCCTATAAAGATTCGTAATTAAATGGTTTGAGTACTTTAGATGAAACAAGTCTCTTTATGCGTCGTTCGTTTATGTGCCCTAAACGACAATGCCAAAGGTATGATTGATTAGGTTCACCTTTTTTGAGCTTCTTGTTTTCTACATGATAGACCTCTTTTGCAATATCTAAAACATAAATACCTCCAATAGAAATGGCCTCGCCATAAACCATTTCATTAAGTGAAAAAGTACAACAGTTGTTCTTAATGCAAAATGAAAATCCTTCCATGTCTAACACGAAAATGGAGATAATGTTCTTGGTAAGAGTTGGTACATAATAACAATTATTTAAATACAACTCTAAACCATTAGGCAAAAGAAGAACGTAGGTGCCCACGGAAACTGCGGCTACCTTAGCTCCATTTCCCATGCGTAGGTCCACGTCAACCTTGGCTAGTGCTTGCACGTCCCTCAGCCCCTGTACATG